>JABWIB010000070.1:74960-95397 GCA_016617825.1 Platyplectrum ornatum | reverse complement strand
TAGAGGGGAGGGGGAAGACATTGGAGGGGGGACCAAGAAGTGGAGGGGGAGCAGGAAGCAGGAAGGGGACAGGGGAGAGAGCTGTGGCTCTGCAGCTCCAGTGCTATATCATGTAAAAGTGTTTTGATCAAATTCGCAACACGCTTGGTTTTCAGATGTTACCAGTTCTGTTTTTTAATAACCTTGCAACTTTTGTAACAACTTTGTAACCTTGGACTGGATCCAGACATGTTCCTTGTGTAAATGCCGACCAGTAACGCCAAAAATAACATCTGCACATACCTGATGCCAAATGTTATTACTGGATTTCTAAAGTGTGTCAATTAATACCTCACAAATGATCAAAACTTTACAATACTTCTCTGAGGTGCTCAACAGATGAGGACTCACCTATTTTAATGCACAGGAAGACCAGACAGGGTGCGATGGACTCGGTGGTAACTGCCAATCATCCTGCTTTTAACCGCAAACGTTTTAAATAGTGGACAGCGACGCGCTGACTGCAAATCTCTAAACCCCCTGATGAGTTGGGACTTTATTGCTGTTTTTCCTACCATTAACCCCTCCTGGACTTCCGGACAAAGCAGAAACCTCACTGTGGAAGCGAGACTCACCGACCAGCCGTACACCCAGGAGAGAACATCTTTAAAGACAAGCAACCCTTTTAGGGTCAATACGCTGTATTATATTTCTCATTTGGTACGCAGATTATAATATGTGTTAATAATAAAAAGCCATCTTGTTTATACCTACTACACTATATATGGGCGTTCTTTCTTCCCGTTTATACGCTGGCTATCTATTGGAGTACTGACTGCCTAAATGACTGCAGGGCCTTGGAGAAAGCAATTGAGATCTATTTTTGAAACGCTGAGAATCAAGTCATTTTCTGGTACGCCTGCTTGTTAGCCATTGTTCATGTAGTGCTGAAAAACTCCTAATTTTTTCCTTGCACTATTTGCACTTTTTTACACTGGTGCTACGTTGCTATTCTTTTCTTTTTTTATATCTTTTATTGCTTACCAATATTACAATATTTCCTGGAAGATGACGTTCTAATTTGACTTTTATGGACTATATTTAGCGCTATATAACCCCTGTTTTTTTTTTATAAAATATATGTACTTTGGGCTACTGGATTATAAATGCTGATTAGACAAGCAGTCCTAACTGTTGTTTGGACCCCGTCAATAGTCGTCACTTCTCTGGAGCAATCTAGTCCAGTCCAGCAATCTGCTGTCCAGTCCAGTCTCTGAAGCAATTCAGTCTGTTCAGGCAATCAACTGAACAGTCCAGTCTCTGAAGCAATCCAGTCCACTGTCCAGTCTAGTATGCGGAGCAATTCAGTCCAGTCCAGCAGTCTGCTGTACTGTCCTGGTCCTTCTAGTCCTACCTACTTCATATGCACAAGGACTACCTCTGGCCTCACGGCTTCCTTTTAGCTGCCCTCGGAACCCACCACTGATCCCAACTAAACACAGATCGTGATACACAATTTTACTAAGGCTAAAACTGGCCTCTCCGTGGACTGAACATGTTCTCAGAACTCCCCTTGGAGGAGATTCTCCAGTTCTTGACAAATAGTTTCAGAAAATGGTTTATCCTGACGATAATGTACAAGATGACTTTCAATTTACTACACAAGACATATATCTCTCACAGATGAGGAACAGTTCTGAGAGGAACAGTTCTTAAATCCTTAAATTTAGGCCATTGTTTTGCAATAGAAGCAAATAACTATTTAAGTATAAGAAATTATATACACTTCCCTTTTGTAAAGTTGGCACCTCAAGTTGCTTAACTCAAGTGTACTCACTTCATTAGGCAACAAATGCTTGTGCCTAAGCTCTATATGCCTTATTACATATCATATCACATGCTACCTGTTTCACACATGCCTGGTGCCCTTACATCCTAAGTCGTAATTAATCCATGACGAATGGCTGATAAGCTAACCCTTTGGATAATTAATGGGAAGTCATATAGCATTTTACAATTAGATAAAAATTGTATGAAGAGACAGGAGTGTTGTTGAAATTGTGTTCCTGGTGGTACATACTTTCTAATTAGACATTTGATTGGAGGGGTGTGGATGCCAAAGAGCAGACAGAAGTGGAACAGCAATTGGATGGGAGGAAGGGACACTAGCACGGGTAGTTTAACCCCTTTAAGACGCAGCCTATTTGGTCCCTAAAGACCAAGGCCTATTTTACAAATCACTTTATGTTACACTATGTGGTAATAACTTTTTAATGCTTTTACTTTTCCAACTGATTCTGAGATTGTTTTTTCGTGACACATATACTTTAAGTTAGTGGTAAATTTTGGTTGATACTGTATTTTTTCGTGAAAGTTTGCAAATGTCATGAAAAATGCGCGATTTTCAAAATGATACAATTTTTGTATGTAACACATATAGACATACCACACCAAATAAATAATTATTTCAATATGTCTACTTTCTGTTGCCATCATTTTTTAAACAACCTTTAATTTTTTTAGGATGAATGGAGGCTCAACTTAATAGCAATTTTTTGCAAATTTAAGAAAACTAGAAAGTTTCAAAAAGTTAGGGACCAGTTCACATTTGATGTGATTTTGAGCAGTCTGCTTGTTAGACATCCCCCATAAATGACCCCATTTCAAAAACTGCATACCTCAAAGTATCCAAGACTGCATTTTGGAAGTTTATTAACCCTTCAGGTGTTTAACAGGAATTAAAGCAAAATGAGGTAACATTTTGAAATTTCCCTTTTTTAGCAAATTTTCCATTTTAATCCATTTAATTTTGGAACAGGACAGATGTTTACCTGAAGACAAAACTTAAAATGTAATCCCCTGATTTTCTAAATAACCCATATATGGTTGTAGAACATGTTTTGAGTACACAGTAGAGCTCAGAAGGGAGGTAACAACTTTTGGCTTTTTTAGTGCAGATTTTGCTGGAATAATTTTTGTGACCATGTTACATGTGCAGAGCCCCTTTTGTAACAGTACAGTAAAAAACCCCAACAAATGATACCATTTTGAACACCCTTCATGGAACACAACTATGTGTAGAAAGAATTTTGACCCCATTGGTGTTTTGATATTAAAAATTAGAAATGTCATTTTTCCATTAATTTGTGGATTCACCCTAAAGTTTTACATTTAAACATAGGGTAATAGTAGGAAAACACCCCATAATTTCTTACACAATTTCTCCTGAGTACGGCAATACACCATATATGGTTGTAAAATGTTTTTAGGCACATGGTACGATTCACAAGAGAAGGAGCGGCCATTTGGTGTAATTTTGTGCTTTTGAAGAACCGTGTTGCATTTGACACCCCTTGTTGTACTAGTATGGTAGAAAACACCCAAAATTAATATTATTTTGTAATCTACACCCGTAAAGGAACTCATATATGGATGTAGTGAGCATTTTGACCCCACTGGTGTTTTGTAGAATTTTGAAACATTTGGGATTCATTAATTTGTGATTCACCCCAAAATTAAAATTTTTTACAACGGGTAATAGTAGGAAAAGTAGCCAATAATTTTTTACACAATGTCTTCTGAATATGACAATGGCCCACATATAGTTGTAAAACACTATTTAGGTACACAGTAGGGATCAGAAGGGAAAGTATACATTTTGGGATTTTTAGTGCAGATTTTGCTGGAATTATTTTTGTGACCATGTTACATTTACAGAACCCTTTTATAACAGTACAGTAAAAAACCCAACAAATGATACCATTTTGTAAAGTACTCCCCCAAAGGAAATCATCTATGGGTGTAGTAAGAATTTTGACCCCACTGGTGTTTTGTATAATTTTTAAACATTTGGGATGGGAAAATTAAAAATTTAGTAGGAAAAGTAACAAATTAAATGTCAAGACATATGGTAAATTTTGAAACAATCTTTAATACACAGGCCAGGTTGTATGGGGCAGGTCTCACAATGGTAAATCGTGTCTTTCCTAATACCATTCTTGGAACACACCCCACATCGCTTTTGTGTCCTTCCCTTCTTTGGGGAAGTGTTGCCCTGGTACCTGCCGTCAGATGTACTGGGCCCCCCTCCTCCTGGTCCACGAAGATAAGGGCCTTGATAACAGCCTCCTGAAACTCAAGGAAAGTCCCCCCTGGCCTGTTGATTTTTTTAAGTACATGGGCATTGTACAGTGCCGTTTGAATTATGTGTACAGAATGTTTTTTGTACCATACTTTTGATTTGCGCATTGCACTGTACGGTTTTAGTACATGATCAGACAGGTCTACACCCCCCCCATGTACTTATTATAATCCACGGTGCAGTCGGGTTTGGGGGTTTCAGTACTTGTACCCCGCATCAGGACAGGGGTGCTGTTATCTTCATGCACTGTTGTCAAGATAAGGACATCTCTCTTGTCCTTATACTTGACACACAGTACATTTTCGTGGCATAGTGCCCGGCTCTCGCCCCTTCTCAGTGCCTGCCCAACCAGTGTCTTAGGGATACTTTTGTTGTTCTTGTGCACTGTCCCGCATGCCACAGTGCTTCTGGAGTGCAGGCTTTGAAAAAGTGGGACACTGGTGTAAAAATTGCACCAACTCCCACACTATTTTCCCACTAATTCCGAGTAGGGGGGGCATTGTGGGGGTTCAACTCAAGTGTGCCTCCCTTCATAGATTCTAAATCTATGCGTATAGCCAGATGCACTTTCACTTGTGCATCTTCACGTCATACCTCGTCTGCTTGCTTGCCAGGTTCTGGGGGAATTGTAACCTGCCCTTAAAATGCACCAGGGACTCATCAGCTGATATCTGTTTTTTGGGGGTGTATGCCTGGGCAAACTTTTTACTAAAATGTTGAATAAGGGGCCTAAGCTTATATAAGCGGTCAAAATTGGGGTCATCCCGCTGAATCATTTCAAAGCGGGTCCTGGTCATGGCTGTACGCATTATTGGCTGTACGCAATATAAAATGTTGGTCCTCCAATAAGACCATAAAGTGGGCTTTTTAACTAACCCCATATGTATAACAATGCCAACGTCACAGTCAGCTACTGGGGTCCACCTGCGGGGCTGGGCATGAACACAGGTGGAGTTTTGGGCTATGTATTGCTCTGCATAAATATTAGTCTGTATCACCATTAACTGCACAAAATCAGGGGAGAAAAAAAAATGTAAGAAATCAATATCCCAGAACCCGGATGCATCAAATTGAATCCCTGAGTTTGCAGTGAAATCAGGGACCTGTGGCAAATAGTGTTCAGGGGTGGTCCACAAGGGGTCAGAGGGGGGCAATTCTTCAGCTCTTTGTCTCCTCCTGAGGGGTTCTTCTCCACTAGATGATGATGATGATGAAGATGATTATCCAAAATAATCCATCATCTTCACTAGTGGACTCGGCATATGCCTCCTCTGCAGAAAAACTTTTGCTGGACATTTTTATTTATTGTATATGTATATATTTAAATTAAAATATATTTATTTTAATTATTAGTTTGCTTTTATCTACACACCTGTATATATATGTGTACACAGATGGTGACGGTGAAGGTTTATACAGGGGACATTTATATATTTTATATATATTTAAATAATATATATATATTTTTTTGTCTTTCAAAACAAAGTTTTTATTGAGAAGTTGTAACATACACAATTGGCAGAGCAGGTAACAGTGAAATACAGAACATGAACACCAACATCAATCATACAGTAGGATAACTTCTCTAGTTTAGTATATGGGGAAAAAACAAGAGAGGGGGAACGGGGGTGGGGGGGGGGTTTGAGTGAGCCGAAGCAAACCACAGAGGTGCATGGATACACAGGGTATAAAAACATTACAGTCCTACTAATGGGCAACAAAGCCATACCATGGCAGAAAGCCAAAACATTATAACACAGCGAAGAGGCAACGCATATAAATAATCACACCGTCAGGGAGAGGGGCGGGCTGGAGACAGTGGTGGCAGAGGCTGTGAGGAGGGGGACATGTCAGAGGCGTCAGAGTCCAGTGATAGGTCGGGTACAGGAGACTCAGGTCCGAGAGGTAGGGGAGGGGAGGGGGGAAAGCCAGCCCTCTCCAAATACTCCGTCCAACAGAGCCATTTAACCAGCGGGGAGGAGGGCTGGAGGGAGTAGGGAGCGTCAAGGGCCTCCATGTGATAGCAGAATGAGACATTTGTGACAACCTTTGACACTGAAGGGGGAGGGGGGATTTCCTAGCTTGGCCAATGGCCGCCTTAGCTGCCAGCAGAATGTGGCCAAGGACATATCGCTTATCGGAAGGGATCGTGGAGGAGTAGAGATTGAACAGTGCGATCTCCGGCGTGAGAGCAATGGTCAGGGCGCAGGCTTCAGCAATAAGGTCCGCGATCTGGGACCAGAATGGTTGGATAAGCGGGCAACTCCAAAAGACATGGGCAATGTCTCCCACCGCCCCACAAAGTCTCCAACAGTGACAGGTGACGGAGGGCCACATTCTATGCAAGCGCTGCGGGGTAAAATACAGGCGGTGGAGGAGCTTAACCTTCCTCTCAGCATGGTCGATGCAGCCAGACAGTTGGAAGGCAGTTGAGTAAATCTTTTCCCACTGTTGGGGGGAGAGCGAGATATCAAGGTCCCGCTCCCACGCCACCTGCCATGGGGGCTTAGAGGACGACATATCAGGCCGCAACAACCCATACCAAAAGGAGACCGAGCCCCGACAGGACAGAGAGTTGAAACGGGAAAGGAAAGGTTCAGGAAGGGAGGAGATGGGAGGGCCACGACGCTGTGTCTCCTTACACCAATGGACCAGACATAGGTATCTGTAGTGCTCAGTGTCGGGGAGAGCAAATTCAGACTGTAAGTATCCGAACGAACAGGGGACTCCAGCACAGAGGACCTGAGACAAGACAGAGATCCCACAACGGGCCCAGGAGGGAAAGGAGAGGTCAGGGATCAATTTAGAAACACCGAGCAGCGAGGCGTTACTAGAGGGGAGCGAAAGGAGGCGATCGGCAACTACGCATTTGTCCCAAGTCCGAACTGCATGCGCTATCGTAAGGAGTGATGGGAGGCCCCTTGGGCGCAGAGGGGGGGAATCCATAGGAGGTCAGCGGTGGGGAGGGGAGCTTGGAGGGCTCTCTCGAGGTCCACCCACGGTTTGCAGCCAGGGTCCAGCATCCAATCCCGTACTTGGGTAAGGATGCACGCCTCCTGATAGCGCACAAGGTCCGGAAGAGCAACACCTCCCTGATGCTTAGGTAGTATTATGCGGGAATATGCCATCCGAGGGGGCCTCCGTCTCCAGACGTAGGAGGTCATGAGCGAGCGCAGTTTGTTCATGTAGGGGGAGAGGAGTAGGAGAGGGACAGTACGAAAGAGATACAGGACTTTGGGGAGGACCGTCATTTTAAAGACCGCCGCCTTGGATGCCGAGGTATGATAAGGACAGAGTGGATGAGGTTAAGCGGGAGGGCATTCAGTTTTAGTTGAGTTCAATTTGTATAGGGAGGCAGCACTAAAAGCTTGGAATGTAGAGAGGGCAGGGAGGTCTGAGGGTCAGTGACAAATAAAAGGACATCTTCTACAAATAAGCAAATTTTATGCGTCGTAGAGGCATACTGGAAACCGGGAAAGGAGGGCAGCAGACAGATTCGGGCCGCTAACGGTTCTATCGCTAAAGCAAAGATGAGGGGGACATAGGGCAGCCCTGTCTGGTCCCATTACTAATAGAGAAGGGGTGGGAGAGGAAACCATTGCAAAATACCCACGCTGTGGGGAGGGGGTATAGGGCCAATATAGAGTGCAGGATTGTCCCGCGGAACCCAAACCTAAGTAACACCTCCCGCATGTAGCCCCAGTGCAGCCGGTCAAAGGCCTTCTCTGCATCGAGGGACAGAAGGAGGCCCTGAGCCCCGGAGGAGGACATCAACTCCACTAAGTCTAGTATCCGTCGCGTAGCATCGGAGGCCTGACGCCCTGGGATAAAGCCCACCTGGTCCGGGTGTATCAACGCAGGATGGAGGGGGAGATACAATTAGCCAGCAATCTAGCATACACTTTCAAGCCGGTATTGAGGAGGGCGATGGGACAGTTTTTGTGACAGGAGGAGGGATACTTACCCGGCTTAAGAATAGTGACCACACGCACCTCGAGCATCTCAGCCGGGAAGGACCCCCCATCCGAGACCGAATTAAACAGTGTAGTAAGGAGGGGGGCCAGGGAGTCAACAAAATGGATATAAATATCATTGCTGAAGCCATCCGGACCAGGGGATTTCCCCCGGGGTAAAGAGTTAATTACTGCTGTGACCTCCGCTACCGTCCAGGGGGAGTTCAGAGCGAGAAGGTCCTCTGCCGACACACTGGGGAGTGCCAGGGTCTCCAAGAAGGAGGCAATGGAAGTCGCAGTGGGGCGGGTCAGAGTCATATCATCGCTAAGGTTGTAAGGGTGGGAGGGTGGAGTAATAGTCGGCGAATTGGTCAGGGATGAGCGCCGGGTTAAGGACCCTCTCTCCCTGCCTGGGGGATATAAATTTAATCCGGGTCTGGAGTTGCTGGGCCCTAAGCCTACGCGCCAACATACGTCCCGCCCGATTGCCCGAGGAGTAAAAGCGTTGTCGAGACCTAGCCAGCATAAACTTCGTGCGGGCCTGTAGCCATGTCAGGAGGTCAGCTCGGGCCCTATCCAGGTCAGCCTTGGTAGAAGAGGTCTGATTAAGTTTATGGGCTAACTCAAAATGGTGGAGGTCAGAGGACAGTCGTGGTAGGTCGCCTGGTTACACCGGCGCAGAGTAGAGCCAGTTTTTATAGCCGCACCCCTCAGCACCGCCTTAAGGGGCGTGATCAGACCATACCCTAGGGGAGATGCCAGCCGCAGTCAAGTGCTGGAGGGACCACTTATCCGTCACAATTAGGTCAATGAGTGGGGCGCGGAGAAAAATGGAAAGTCTCTGCGAGTAGGGTGAGAGACCCTCCAAACGTCATAGAGGTCGAATTCCAACAGGAGTCTGTTAAGTAGGGGGGAGGCAGAGCCAGTCCGCGGGCAAGGGGGTCAGCGTCTTGTCAACTCTGGGGTCAGGGACCAAGTTAAAGTCGCCCAAAATAATGAGAGAGCCCCGTCGGACGTCTTGTAGGAATTCAAATAGGGACCAGAGGAAAGGGATTTGGTGAAAATTATGGCATACACACATACAATGGTGACCCATCTGTCCTCCAGCTGACCAACAAGAATTAGATAGCGGCCATTTTTATCAGAAGTACGGTAGGTAAGCTCAAAAGAGATGGAGGAACCAAACAATATGGCCACTCCATTCTTCCAAAATGGGCCATTAGCCATATAGCATTTAGGAAAGTGGGAGTTATGAAATGCAGACGCAAGTCTGGAGGAAAAATGGGTCTCCTGGAAGGCAACAACATCAGCCGAGCTAGATTTAAATGAGGCCAGTGCCAGACGCCTTTTGGGCCCTTAACATTTAATGAAAGAAACTTCACCATACAATAAAAGAAAAAGAAACCAGTAACGCCATACACCAAGATGTTGAGACAAAAAGAAAGTACATTGTGATCCGGCAAGAAGGGGGAGGACAAGGAAGGGATGGGAGGGAAAGGGCAAAACCATGGGAGGGAAACAAAACAAGCCCAGCGTCGACTTGGACCTGCTGAGGCGGTGGATACGATCCAACAGAAGATCCTGGGGTGACGCATTAGGGAGAAGCTTGCGGAAAAGAGAGTGGACATAGGTGGCGAGCTCCTCTGCAGGCACCGTTTCCGGTATGCCACGGATCTTAATGTTGTTCACCGTGAGCAATCTTCAAGGTCCTCCAACTTCAGCTTTATAGCATCTACCTCCCGCTGCAGGCTATCATGAGCGTCAATGAGGCCATTATGGGATTGCACAATCTCCTCCAGCTTACGTTCCAAATGGTCGGTGCCATCACCCAGTTCCGTGACATCCGCCCAAACCGCCTTCAGGGAAGCCTGAACATCAGAGCTAATGTCAGACCGGAGGGCTGAGAGGAGCTGGTAGACAGCCTTGATAGTGACCGGTGCATCTGAGTCCATGTTAAGGCCTAGATCCGTCGGGGCAAAAGAGGAAGACTGAGACGAACCTGAGACGGTAGCGGGGGTCCCTAAGGAGGGCTTGTGTGTAGAAGGAGAGGGGGCCGGGAATTTCACCGGTGGTTGAAGCAGAGAATGCTTGGGCCGTTTCAGGGCCATGATGGCGTAGTCACAGGAACTCTGAGGCAGTGCTGGGATCGCTGGAGGGACAGCAAGGTCAATCAGATGGGCGGCTTGGTGAGCAGGAGATAAACGTAGTGGAAGTCCATTCGCCAAAGGATAGGAGCATCAGGGGGTTCAAGGAGACATCTCACAGGTCAGACATGGCCAGGCGGGGAGGTAGAGGCCCCTCCCGGAGCACACAGGTCAGCAGGAAGCAGCAAAATGGAGCAGCAGGGAACGGAGAACCGCCAGGGAGATGAGGCAGGGAGAAACTCCAGGCATGCAGGCAGGAAGCAGTGTGAGTGGGAGTCCAGACAATGGGGAAAAGGGCAGAGGTCACAGCCACTGCATCCACCAACCTACCACGATGGGATTAGGTAGGTAGGTAGCCCTGGTGTCCAATAGGCTCCTTGGGTGATGGGATGATAGGATGCTGGGGTTCAGGGGTAATGGAGGCAGGAATGGGCCAGTCCAAGCAGCACCCTCCTCCCCTACAAGTGTCCAGGACCAGGTGGAGAATCCCCGGGACTAAGTTGGTGGAGGGGGCCCCAAACCGCTCACCGACCGCTCGACCTCAGACCCCCCACAGACGATCGCTGGCGGGAACAGGAGCGCGCGCCACTGCAGTAGCATGCAGAAGTCTCTGCCCTGTTGGCTAAGCAGGCCGCAGGGTGGATAGAGCAGAGGGAGCCGCGGGGAAGCAGACAGCGTGGCTCCCGAGGTAACAGTAGGCCCCTGCCGTGGAGTGGACCCAGGGAGACTGCCAGGAGGTGCCAGGTACCGCTCCAGATAGGGTAAGGTACCGGAGCCCCGGCGTTGTGCGTCCGCTTCCGGCCGAACGCAAAACCACCATAATATATATATTTTTATCATTAGGTGGGACCACCCCAGGCGGTCACTGGGCGATCGCTAGTAACTGCTGCTACTGTTTACAGCAGCCATTACTGCCGGGTCACCCTGCGGTCACGAACGTTCGAACTGAAAGTTCGAGCACTGTACATGTATGGTTCTTGTCTTGAAGGACCTTCGCCCCAGGGTCGGAAGGCGTTAAACAAAACTGTGAGGTCTCCTGGGATTCTGAGTCAGCAACCCTGAATTAACCACAAAAAAAGTATCTGTCTACTTTCAAAAAGTGCATAGTGGAAACTTATCACTTACAACTTCAAATGTATTGGTTTATTTCCTAATAATACTATGCTGTTAGGAAAGGCTTAAATCAATAATGAAGTGCCCTGTCAGGTCTATGTTAATAGTCTTGATTCATTTAAAATATTGTTGTGTACTTGCCAACAGGCCTATACCTTTTCTGAAATGCAATAGTCTTCAACATCTTGACCTTGTGAAGAGACCTGGATAGTGCCTTGATGATGTTATACATCATGATGTCTGAAGCATACCTCCCAACTGTTCCGATTTCAGCGCGACAGTCCCACTTTTGGGTGACTGTCCCGCCCGCCTCCCAGTTTGTCTCGATAAGGGAACAGTTTTTTGTGTTTCATCATATTAAAATTCGGATGGAGCTGGGACTTATTTATCCAAATCTAGGCCCCCAAAAAGTTGGGAGGTATGCTGTAGGCATCATTATGTTTGTTGCATAATTTGAAATGTGGGGCATCTCTCCACCCACCCCATGACAACCATCCATTTTGGGATCACTAAAAGGGTGGGTGACAAAAGTTGGCAACTAATCTGTCTAACCTTGCAAACAAGTACATTTTTGTTCTTCCTTATAAAAACATGAATGATTGACCAAAAGTGTATTCATTGTAAAGTTCATCATAATTATTTCCCATTTTTTGCACAGAAACTTGTTGTCATCATTCATCATGTTAACAATTCAAGAAAATTATTTGCATTAATGACATATTGGAAAACAGATGTGACTATCTAGCATGTTACTAATGCAAACTTGTCTTTTAGAATGACACAGCAAAAACTGCTTTATAGGATCCTAAATATAGTCTGAACAAAAAGATTTCATTATAACATATTTAAATTTCCATGTCTGTACATTGCAACCTGCTTTGCTATTACTATTCTTGGCCCGCCTTTCCTTTACCTTTGCCTAGTATTTTCTTTGCCTGACCTTGTACTACTTGTACATAGTCAGTGTTGAACTGGCCCACCAGAGAACAGGAGAATCCTCCGGTGGGCCCCAAGACCTAGCATTATTCCTGAGGGCGGGGCCCAAGAATTCTTTCCTCTGGTGGGCCTAAGGTACCCCAGTCCGACACTGTACATAGTCCATCTTTACCTGGTACTATATCATTCTGATACATTTACCTTGCCCTGTTCTAGTCTGGTTGTGCAGCACAAACTCAGATCCCACACTTTTTCTTATGGAGCTACTTTGTGGTCTCACTTCCTTGTCTGTTTATTTGGGGTGAACCATCTGTCTGCATTACCTGTGAGCAGGAAACACACTGCTGTAACACAAATTACCACAATATCCTAGTCATTAGTAAGTCTTGTTAAGGGTATAAACCAATGCTATCATAAAGGTTCATTTACAAAAATGTTTTGAATTGCTGAAAATATATTTGAGTAAGTGCTCTACCTGGAAGTGGGATATAGATGACAGCTGCCTGACAACCTACTTTATCATCTAAAAGTCAATTATAAATGTTTCCTGTAGGTAGGTGATATATTCAGTGGGAGGTGATAGGTGTCTAGATCTCCTACATGTAGCTAGATATTTATCAGTCGTACTGTAGGAGACTAGTCAGTTTATTGTGCAATGATGTTAGTATTTAATGGACTTTTGACTGTGAGCGATAATACAATTACAATTTCGATCTATGCACAAAGCAGCCATTATCAAGTTAAGAGCAAAAGTATAAAGCAAAAAGCAAACACTTTTTACATAATCTGGATAGTTTCTTAGAACTTAAAATACAATTTTCTGAGACTTATATATTCACTGTGTACAAACCAAGCTGCAGCCCCATCAGCACTCTTTATACTTTATTTTATTCAGAAGGTGTATCATGATCACGTATTTCATTCATGTTGGCGGAATGAGGCAGTGGTACTGAGGGTAGCTTGTTGGATTTTGTGGAATAGAATAGCATTCAATCTTACTTGAATATTCACATTAGTTTCATTCATGATAGCCAGCATAGTAACTGCCATGAGTACTATGCCAACTTTTGCGAATAAAAACCTGTAAAAAAAATTGTAAATGTAAAAAAATTAAAGGTTAATCCCTGCCCGTCCTGACAAGAAAAATGTTCACGCTACAAAACATCATTGGGGTCAAATTGCTCACTAAACCCGTATATGAGTTTCTTGAGGGGTGTAATTTATAATATTGTATCACTTGTTGGTGGATTTTACTCTACTGATACAACCGGGGGCTCAGCAAATGCAACATGGCGCACTAAAACCATTCTAACTGAATCTGCGGTAAAAAAGTAAAATGCCACTCTTTCACTTCTGACCCCTGCGGTAAACCCAAATAGCGCTTTACAACCATAAATGGGATATTTCTAAAGTCTGTAGAATCAGGGGATTGCATTTTAAGTTTTGTCTCATGGGTAACATCTGTCCTGGTTAACATCGGTCCAGAATAAAATGGATCAACATGGAAAATTTGCTAAAAAAGGGAAATTTAAATATTTTACCCTCACTTTGCTTTAATTCTTGTTAAACACCTAAAGGGTTAACAAACTTCCAGAGTGCTGTTTTCTAAATGGGGTCATTTATGGGGGTGTCTATCACGCAGGCCCCTCAAAGTGACATCTAANGTGAACTGGCCCNTANATTNTTNAAACTTTCTAATTTTCTTAAAATTGTGAAAAATTGCTACCAAGTTTATGAGCCCCCTACCACCCTAAAAAAAGTAAAAGGAGGTTTAAAAATGATGGCAACAGAAAGTATACATATTGAAATTATTATTTATTAACTATTTTGTGTGCTATGAATATCTGTGTTACATGCAGAAATTGGAACATTTTAAAAATGATATTTGCGCATTTTTACTGTATCAACCAAAATTTACCACTAACTTAAAGTACAATGTGTCACGAAAAAACAATCTCAGAATCAGTTGGATAAGTAAAAGCATTAAAAAGTTATTGCCACATAAAGTGACACATGTCATATTTGAAAAATAGGGCTTGGACATTAGGGACTAAATAGGCCGTGTCATTAAGGGGTTAAAGAGCCTTAACTAGGATGGTAAATTAACAACATAAAACATATCTAATTAAAAGTTTATTGGTTTTCATAATTTGTACTTGTGTGTTCCATATTATTAATAGTTAAATAAACAATTCTGTTATGCTAGCACCATCTGCTGGCTTTTATTAACATCATTAAATGAAGCAGTTGTTAAAAATAATCATGCAATGTAAAGTCCCACACAAACACTGGAAAAGCAAATGTTGCACAATGAATATGCAAAATTTCTCCAATTTGCGTGAGGTTACCTCAATAATGAATGCTACTGCAATAAGCTAGTATAGCTAGGCAATCTTGGTCATCATCAGTTTCATAACATACACATGCACTCTGGCGAGAATAGCCTATGTGTAGATAGTCTCAGCAGGAGGAGGTCTAATAAATTAAATATTTCTATAGGATGATTTATGTAATGTTTAAAATAAAAATATGGCAAAAATAGATTTGGAAATAAAACAGCAAAAGGAATACTGATGGAATAATTTCCCACTTCATATTAGTAGAGTTGCCAACATTTGTAAATAAATATTAGGGAGATTGAAATAGAAATATCAAGATACTGCACCAGTGTCCTATGAATGACTTCTCCTTTTCTTCAGTCTTCACTAGAGAGGAGCCCATGGATGGAATAATGCCTAAATATGAATATGCAACCCACCCATTTCTCAATAATTGGGTAATAGAGGAAGAAGCCCTAAGAAGGCTTAAAAGATGAAGATAAATAAAGCACCAGGTCCAGATGGCATACACCCAAGGGTTCTCTATGAGCTTAACTCAGAAATAGCTAGACCACTTTACTTAATTTATATAGATTCAATTGCATCAGGTTTAGTACCAAGGGATTGGAGAATAGCAGATGTGGTGCCATTGTTTAAAAAGGGGATTAAATCAATACCTGGGAATGATAGACCTGTAAGCCTGACATCAATAGTGGGGAAAATACTGGAAGGCATAATAAGGGATATTCAGGATTACTTGGTGGCCAATAAGATAATTACTGGGGATCAGCATAGATTTATGAGGGATAGGTCTTGTCAAACTAATCTAATCAGCTTCTATGAAGAAGTGAGTGTGAACTTGACAATGGTGATGCAGTAGATGTGGTGTACTTAGATTTTGCAAAAGCCTTTGATACAGTACCACAAAAGAGGTTGGTTCACAAATTAAGGNGACTGGGTCTAGCAAATAACATTTGTACTTNNGTCGAGAATTGGTTGGCAAATAGGGAACAGCGAGTTGTGATAAATGGAACCTTTTCAGGTTGGTCTAAAGTTTTAAGTGGTGTACCGCAGGGCTCCGTGCTGGGGCCACTCCTTTTTAACATATTTATAAGTGACCTCGGTGATAGCTTAGAGAGCCATGATACTAAAATATGCAGGGTAATAAAAAACAGAGCAAGATGTAGTCTGTCTACAAAGGGACTTACATAAACTGGGAGGGTGGGCAGCCAAATGGAAGATGGGATTCAACATAGATAAATGTAAAACTATGCATTTAGGTCACAATAACAAGAATGCAACCTACACATTAAATGGGATTAATTTAGGGGAGTCTTCAATGGAGAAGGATTTAGGGGTGCTTGTAGATAATAGACTGTTAGCTGCAGCCGTACGCGGCTTCCTGTGGCCTCGGCTGTGCGTCCTGTTGCTCGACAACTCCAGTACTTCCTGGTCGTGCTCCGCCTACATCACACTGCAGGGTGCGCTCGTTCTCCCCCTAGCTTATCGCAGAACTGTCTCTTCTGGGTTCTGCGTCAGTCAGCGTGGGGGGCACGCCTCCAGCGTCCCCTGCTATTGGTCTGAGTCTCTCTGTTAAACACCCGCAGTGCTCGCACTCACTGCGGGTTATAGCATTCGGTCCCAGTACCATGTGCCTTCCAGCCATACTGTTGCCTCTAAAGCCTGCCTGCTCCTCTCTGCCCTACTTCCAGTCTCAGCCTGGTCTCCTCTCTCTTCCATCCCTGCCTTCCTAGTGCTTGTTCCACTATCACTCTCAGCTATTTTCTCTGCCTCCCTCTGCCTCGGTCTCCAGCCACTACCACCTTACATTTCTGTTCTTTTTTCCCTGGTCTCCCTTGTCTCTCACCTATCTCTCTCTGCCTACTCCAGCCCCTGGTCTCCATTCTCTCTCTCTCCTCACCTTGGTTTTCTTAAGCCAGCTCTTCCCTTCTGGTCTCCTTCCTCCTGCTCTCTCTGTTTTTCTTTTTCCCTTGTATTTTCCCTTACTTCTTCTCTCCCCTTTTTATGTTTTCTTATAGTGTTTGTCTCGTAAGTCTGTGCCCAATTTTTTAGATCTCCTCTCGTCCCTAACATAGACTTAGCAATAGGGCACAATGTCAATCAGCAGCGGCAAGGGCCAATAATATATTAGCATGTATAAAAAGCGGCATAGAAGCACAGGATGCCTGTGTAATTTTACCACTCAATAAATCGTTGGTGAGGCCTCATCTGGAATACGGGGTACAGTTATGGGCACCACACCATAAAAAGGACATTGCAGAACTGGAACGGGTTCAGAGAAGGGCAACAAAACTGATAAGGGGTATAGAGTCACGGAGTTATGAGGAACGGCTAGCAAGTTTAGACAAGTTTACTTTAGAAAAGAGGCGTCTAAGAGGTGATATGATCACCATTTATAAATACATTAGGGGCCAGTACAGAGAGCTTTCACATGAACTCTTTACCCATAGAACCGTACAGAGGACACGTGGTCACCCGCTAAGATTAGAAGAAAGGAAGTTTCACAACCAGCAGAGGAAAGGCTTCTTTACAGTAAGGGCAGTGAGGATGTGGAATTTATTGCCTGAGAAGGTTGTGATGGCAGGATCAATAGATGAATTCAAGAGGGGGTTAGACAAATTTTTAGAGGTAAAGGGTATTCAGGGTTATGACTGGTAAGTTATTTATTACCTTAGTCAGGAGGGAACTCTTGTATATTTAAACTGGATCAGTTTCAATTATAAAATTTAGGATCGCAGGAGATCCCATATAGGTTGAACTTGATGGATTGACGTCTTTTTTCAACCTCAACTACTATGTTAATACATCCATTGGTATCTAACTGTCAAGAAAACAATTTCTCAATAAAAATGTCACCCTCAAAATATATTGATTGTTAAATTGATAGTGAATAGTATTTCTAGAGATAAGGCACACATTATAAAATACTTCCTATACTCAATCAGTATCTGGGAGATTGCCAAATACTTTATAGCATAATTGCTTTCCTTGCAAAACTGTATAAACCCTTGAGTGGAGCTATTGACAGGACACACCCCTTTGGTACATCTGACATTAAACTGGACAGTTTGCTAATTAAGACCGGCATCCGAAGTGGTGGCATTCCTAGACCGGGAATGAACCATTTAATAAACCCCCCAAATTCTAGCCATCCGCAGCACATACACAGTGCCTAGAATCTATGTCATGGCACTTTGTACAGGTAAACAATAATTAAAGTTATATTATAAGAAAGAGTTCTAAAGGATAGATAAAATGTTATAATAGGATAGATGTAAGGAAAAGTAATAATATCAGTAAAGGTACTTTGTAATAGGATGATCTCACCGATTACCACCCGCAAGTTACAAGATGGGGTGTACCCTGATGCTGGTCACTAGGTTGCGATAAAAAGATTGTGTAATCCACTGTTGGTCACTAGATAACAAGATGTGGATATTGTCAGTTGTGCTGTTAGTTAGACATGGAATACAACTAAACCTGATCTGTTCCTTCGGCTCCTACACCTTGGTTATAGGGGTTCCTCCTTACAGCCAGTAACCGACTGTGGCTTCTCCCACTAAACTGTAGGAGGTGTCTAGCTGTCACCACTAGGTTTCTTCACAAGCATCTTAATTCTGGGTATCCACTGATGGTCGATGTCCCTTGTAGGTGTCTGGTTGATATACCCCTGAACCACTTACTCTGCATCAGGACTGTTGGTAGCTGGAAGAGGGCACAGGACGCTGTGTTCAATTTAGGACAGCGGAGAAAAAGATTACAGTTCAGGATACAACAGGCACAATTCTTGAAGCAGGAATGTTTTATTTGCTCAGGATCTTTACAAGGACCAACACACTAGTATGTGGGACTAAAGATCATGCAGAAGATTCAGATGGAATATCTCTCCCTATACAAAAATACCGCACTTTATATAATGTTACTAACACTCATGTTGGCAAAGGGTAGACCTGTGGTATAATTAAAACCCTACAGCGTCAAATCTCACTGCCAATGCAAATGGACTTGATCCTTGATGCAATCTGAACAAGGTATTAGTATTATATGAGGTCTAATGGCCCCCAGCTGGGCCCACAGATCACACTAACAACATAAGACATAATTAGCATATAATATATATGTATAGAAACATTCCCTCCAACATGGCCTAAGGCCTTAAGGTGGCCATTCTTGGGCAGATTTTTAGCCAAAACCCACGATTGATGAAATGCTGAAAAAGGTATGGTTAATCAATCAGATTTTCCAATTGATAAGCGATAATTTTTTGTTTACCTACAAAAAAACCCCCTGTAAAATAAATAGAAAAAAAATCTAGAAATAGAAATCAAAAAATCATGCTGAATGAGAATCGTTGTAGTGGATTCCCAGCTTTATCCTGTTATCATTACATGGCCTACAGGCGTCAAGTCATACTTAGTTAATATCTACTTGTGGCTATTCTGTCATCAACAGGCAAATGTTATTATACTCTAACCATAAGATCAACAGCTATACCGCTATAATTGTATGCAAAATCGAGGCTCATATTAAGAGACGGCTACCTTTTGAGGCGGAGCTCCAGTTCCTACAGCAAGCTGCGGAGGACGGGAGAGGCCGGGACAGCCGACCTCGATCCTGCGGCGTACTACTGTCGGAGACGAGCTACAATCCACGCTACAGTTGCCGGAAAATTACTGGAAGCCAACCGTGAGTGAATATAGCATAGCTGTTCCCATCCTATATAATACCATCTATCCGAGGCAATTTATCTGAATGCCGGTTATACCTCCCTATGCCGTAATATCTTGTTTCATCACAAGAAACCACATGTTGGATTAAGTACGTTTCTCTGACTGTGCAATATAACTTAGAAGGGATTTATAAGTAAATCATCGTCTGCTAATCATGTTCTTATGCTATTTGGCGGCCGCCTCGTGACTTTGTATTGGGACTTTGTACTTCAAATCATTCCCTCGTGTTGCACGCCCAGTGACATAAGCCTGGCTTTCATTTTCTATCAATTTTATATGTTTATTTATTAACAGTTTTTTAGCTGTGTTTTTTATGTTAATAAATTGTATTTTCATAACTTTGTTGATCCAAGCGCTCCTTCTCTAATTGCCTTTTAGTCCTTGCTTGGTTTTTTGGGGTTGTATTCCTTACTAGTGAGCAGCTGGATCACAAAGTATTCTATCGGGCGCTATAGGTCTCGGTTTCCTTGATAGATGCGCTCAGATTTTTCTTCTTTCTTGTTATTATACTCACTGACCAATAATTCATATGCAGTATTCAGACGCATGATTTCTTATAATTTTGTGAAACTAGCAGTATCATTATTATAATTATTATTGTAACTAATGTGGTATTGTTTAGTGTGCTATAATATTTTGAAAACGATGTTGATTTTAAGAATCAATGTATTTTAGCTATATCCTAAACCAGTGGTTCCCTGACTTTCTCAGTTCGAGGCACCCTTAGGGTCTCCATATTTTTGAACCAATGTTTTTTTTTTTTAAGGAATTGGAAGCAGCCATACACTGTACAAAAATTGAAAAAAAAAATCGTTTGGTTTATGCTTTTAAAGTGGGTCTCAATGGCAGGATTATTGTAACATAGTAACATAGTAGTTGAGATTGAAAAAAGACGTCAGTCCATCAAGTTCAACCTATGGGATCTCCTGCGATCCTAAATTTTATAATTGAAATTAATCCAGTTTAAATATACAAGAGCACCCTCCTGATTTAGATACTAAAT
This sequence comes from Platyplectrum ornatum, assembly GCA_016617825.1. Classification (NCBI taxonomy): domain Eukaryota; kingdom Metazoa; phylum Chordata; class Amphibia; order Anura; family Limnodynastidae; genus Platyplectrum; species Platyplectrum ornatum. The sequence goes on along the minus strand of JABWIB010000070.1, from coordinate 75,059 downwards.
AACTTACCAGTCATAACCCTGAATACCCTTTACCTCTAAAAATTTGTCTGACCTCCTCTTGAATTCATCTATTGATTTTGCCATCACAACCTTCTCAGG
>JABWIB010000070.1:53044-70895 GCA_016617825.1 Platyplectrum ornatum | reverse complement strand
CCAGAATAATCACTTATCTCAATGCAACCCTCCTGCCTGGTTTTAACTCTGCACTTAAAAAAAAATGCACTTAGATTTAAATGCACAGAAATCGCACAGTGCCCATACACTGTACGATTTTTTTTTACCTTAAAAACGATTTAAGATTGAACAGACCATAAAATTAAAAAATCGTTTTAAAACAATTTTTGAACATATCGGACGATCGTTCGAAAAATTCGTTTACATACACGGAACGACTTTTCTGGAAAATCGTTCAGTGTATGATCAGCTTAACTCTTATTTATAAAAATAAATATCCAGGAATCAAACTTCATAGCGCTATGAGAAACCAGTGCTACCCACTGTGCCATCTGTGCTGCCCATACATGCATTCATACAAGGGTACATAGGATCTAAATTAAAAAGTGGGGGAAAAAAAAATTTTCAACTGATTGCAAAGAAGTGTCATTTCTAATGGATGGGTTGTTTCTCCTTGCAATAAAAAGGTGGTAGATCTAGTCTTGTACCCCGTTCAGATTGCCACCTCTAGTGGAAAAGGTGCCATTTCAAGGCAATCTGAACGATTCCTTTTGAAAACGGCGCCTTAGGCTTTTCGACGGCTCGCCGCCGTTCTTAAAGCAAAGTGAACGCTCTGGAGCCGGCATGCTCCGGCTCCAGCGCGTATGAGGGGAGGCGATAGGCCTAAAAAGACATGCGATCATTACGATCAGTCTTTTTAGATAACCTCCCCTTCTCGCAGGACGCCGGCTTCCAACAACGGCTTTTTGGCCGCAGGCAATCTGAACGCGGTATTTTGTTGTCATAATCTTTCCGATAGTCATTTGCTAAAGTTGGCAATTATGCTTTATGGAGTCGGAACGTTTTGAATTGGAGGAATCGGGTAAGGGGCTCAGACAGCACCTTACCCAATCTTGTATGGAGGGGGAGCAGGAAGCAGGCTCCCTTCACATCCCCCCCTAAGGACTGAGGTGTTTTTGTTTTCTAATGAAGTTTTGCACAGATGGCAGCAGTAATGGGGACAAGGCATGGGATCCCTTAATGTTGTGATGTATCATGGTATGTCACCTCCTTTTCAGTGATTCTCGTCCCTAATATTCAGATAAAGTTGGCACCTATGCGTATAAATGGTAGAAACATAAACCCATGCCTGGGGGTCTATGGATAAAGACACCAACCAAACAAAAGCTTAAACCAACCGCGCGCTCCAGAACTGGCGCTGTGACGGTTGGCTAAAATGGCGGCAGCGGCGCGTGTCTCGGCTCGCTGCTCACGTGACGTAAACAATGGCCGAGCCACCGCAATGACCACTGCTCTGGTTTCTGTGCAGGCATTGTTACACTCCCGGCATGGCGCTCGGGGGAAGGAGCTGTGGTCCTCCAGACATGGGTGTACAGGAGCGGCTAGCATGTTCATCTACCCTGTCACTCAGTCTGGCGTCACTCGGTCTGTCAGGCAGCGACTCCTCACTTTACGTCTCTTCAGGAGGGGGGCGGAAGTGATCGTGGTGAGTGGACCAAGATGGCGACTCCCTATGTGACCGATGAATCCGGTGAGTGTGGCACCGAGAAAGGTAATTGTTTTGCTTGTTTCTACCTTGCAGCTAGCTTGCGGATATTGTGTTTCCACACGTTTATTGGCAATTGTAATGTCGGTCCTAGGTAGTGTATACTGGCTAGTAATGCATAGTATGCTTCCACCCATACCACCCTCCATCATTTTATGGTCTACCCTAGGGTTTATGTAGTATCTGGCGTAACCCTGTAACATACTAACCCATAATATAGGTCAAGTTATGCACGTTAATATTGAGTAGCATGTAGCATATGTGTATGGGTGTATAATATATATATATATATATATATATATGACATGTATGACTGGAGTTTCAGAAATTGATGCTTGTTGGTGCATCATTAACATGTTTAAAACAATCAAACAAAATCAGCTTCCAAAGTATTAATCAAATTAAGTGCAATATTATATATTTTTCTATATTATTAATTCCAGATGAGCACAAGGAAATGTCATTGTATTATTTTTTCAGTTTTGTATTCAGTTAGCCCTCTGACATACAAATCATTTTCTGTACGGCACATTGGAAGGGCTTCATATCGCTATGGTGCATAGTGAATAAATCATGGGATCCCTGTCATTTGTGGCTGCAGCTTCATTGAAATGAAACTGAATCCACAAGGCTCTACAATAGTATCGCCTGCTAGAAATGAATACCCTTACACAGTGTCAAGAGGAAATTTTAGTCATATGACTTAACACAATGCACAGCTGTATTGTCCTGCTAGGGCTCTATGGATGCAAGGTATAATATTTGAAAGTTGTCATGTCAAACCATGTCTTCATGTGCATTTAACAGCAAAGTTCTTGTCACAGAAATTGTGGCTGCATTCAAATATTATCATTAAGATATTGTGTTATATATATATATATATATATATATATATATACACACACACACGTGTTTTTGGGTTATTTTTTTTTGGTGGGGGGGTGGGTCTTGGAAAGACAGAAGCAATGCTGCAACTTAGATACTAGAGCATGTTGGTTTCCTAAAAATATGAGGTTAAGACAAATATATTGACAGGTTCATGGGAGGTTTCACACATAATTTCTTCCTAGTTCATAGGGTATTGGTTGTTAAGTTCACAGTTCTTAAGGGGTATCCAAACATTTCTAGGTGGAGGTGGGCAAGAGATTTGAAAAAAAGAATCTCTTTAATACTCCGCTCCGTGCTCTCTCTTATATGGTAATCTTTGTGATGCATACACGTGACTGCATCACTTCAATTTCTATGACTGATAGTTATACAGACTTGTCAAGATTCTGCAGGTAAAGTGCAACTATTTTTATTTATGTTTTTGCATATTTGGTTTATTTAGAAATATCCATTGTCTGCTCTCACACTTAGTAGATATTTGATGTAGTTATCTCTCATATATAATATACTGAGGCAGGGCCAGTCATTTGGTCAAGAAACATAGTTGTTTTGGGCCCCGGCACAGGTAAACTAGAGATTTTGAAAAACTCACTGTACACTTGTACAGGTTTGTGCTGTATTTCACTATTGGGAGCACTACACATTGTTTTATACTAAGCACATATATTTGTCTTAACGTTTGGTTTTAGGTTACTAAATAAAAAAAAGCTTTTCTTCTTTCCTTACTAGTTATTCAAAGTTTGGATACTTTGGTTTACAATAAGTTATGAGTAACACCGTTACATCAATAGACCTTTTCGTACCTTGAGCAGCTAGCAGGGAAACAAGACTGTTTTTTTATCTTATGTTGCAATTGTGCCACTAACCAGAAGTAGACCTCACATTTTAATATTAGCAACATTTAAATGTACAATAACCAAGATGAATAAATAAGGCAGACGAATACATGACAAATAAACATCTAATGTAGTACATAACATAGCATGATAATATATTATGTACCATGTGCTTTAATAAAGTGCAGAAGAATCTACACGTGACAATTAGCTTTTCCATACAAAGAAACCGCTAACTTATTTATCATTTCTGTGTCATGACGTTCCAAACCTTTTTGTCCCAGCTACTCTTGATGGTATGTAAAGAACGAGTATTACCATAGGTTATTTATCTAGGAGAAATTAAAGCTGCAATTGCTACACGATTAAGTAGAATGTAACCTTTAAGCTACATCTTGCCGTACACTTGTTTTTAATGCAAAATAAAGCGATATTGCTAAATCCATACTAGCCTACCTCTAATTGCATATTTTTTTTGGATTTAGTTTATTTTCAAGGCAACATGTGCTGTATTTCATTTAGATGTGGTTGATGGTTTGGTGGTTATGTAATTTATTACCATATTTGGATGCAGATTTGAAACCTTATTATTTTTTCCCACATTCTCTTAATATGGTTTATGTGGCCACATCCTCCCATTTGTTTTTTTGTGAGTAAGTGAATGGGTTTGTTAGGCTGGAATTGTATATTTTATTTGCAGTGTTCAATTTGTGGTGACATATTTTAATTGTAAACTAAAACCAATTGTTGTGGTGATTTAGTGCTTTAGTACTGTGTAATGTCATATTTTTTTTCTTTATATAAATATATAATTGTTATTGACATATATATTATATCAATTATGTTATTGACTTTAGTCTTGAAAAACGTGCATGTATACCAATTAATATGTTTATTGCAGTACTTTTACTCCTAATAACATGTCTTTCTTTCTTTGAATAAAGGGAAGTATATAGCTGCCACACAGAGACCAGATGGCACCTGGAGAAAGCAGAGGAAAGTGAAGGAGGGCTATGTTCCTCAAGAAGAAGTTCCTGTGTACGTATAGTATAATGTATTTCCCTCGGGTTTTGGCTGCATAATGTTCTGTACAATATTATTATGTTAGTTTTGTTACATTAAACCCTACTAGATTAAATAATGGCCTGGATAGCAGAGATATGTTAAATATTTTATTTCTTTGCCCAATGCTTTGGTATAACCACAAGAGCTGACTGCTATTGTTTTGATTTGAGTTTTGTTGCTTTTCTTACAGTTATGAGAACAAGTATGTAAAGTTTTTTAAAAGCAAACCCTCACTTCCGCCCGGTCTAAGTCACACAGAGCCTCCTGCAAACAAAACACAGCAATCCACCAGAGATGGAGAAACCCCCTTGTCCAAAACAGCAAAAAGGAATATTAAGCGCAAAGAAAAAAGAAAGCAAGAAAAAAGTGATCGAGAAGCAGTGGAGGAGACTAGACTGGATATGGAGAGGGTGAATATCTCAGAAACCACAGCCCAGAAAGACAAAGCAACTGGTGAAAACCCAGCAACTGAGAAGGCGAAGAAAATCAAGAACCTGCGTAAGAAGCTTCGACAGGTGGAGGATCTAAAGCAGAAAATAGACTCTGGAGAGATAAAGCAACCGTCCAAAGAGCAGTTAGAAAAGCTGTCCAGGAGGAGAGCACTAGAGGAGGAGATAGAGAACTTGGAACTGGACTTGTAGAAGATGTTAAAAAAGGAAAACGTGGGTAAAAGTCTGTAGGTGAAGACATTTCATCATAGGCTAGTTTGCCAGAGGACTTGTTTAGAAACTCCTCTTTTCATTGTTTACCATTCAGTTAGTGTTCCATTGTATGTGTTTTTTCTTTCTTTTTACGATTTCCTTTTGGTGGGATTTTTTCCAGGACTTTTACGTCTAATGGCACACCAAAACTTTGGTATCTTTTTTTGAGCAGGTTTTTAATATCTTGCACTTACACGAGGAGAAGCTTCATGAAATACCTACACTCTACACACACAAACATAAAAAAAGTTACTCCATATCTTGTGGCACACAGAGACCATTTATAATAGTGTGCCACTTAGTGATGATTTAAAAAAATAAAATGGAAAAAAAAAATCACTTGCATATCCAAATAATACAATTCTCTGCTTGGACATAGTTTTGTCTAGTAGGGTAATGGATTGCAAACCAGAGGACATCTCAAATGTCTCGATGTGCGCATGTTACAGTATAAAGCAATAATAAATACTTTACAGTACATACCAGGGCTCGAAGTGGGGATTCTATAGTGCTGGTATGGTGCTAAGCCCCACCCCTTACATAAACCCCGCCCCCTCCATACCCGCAGTTTTTTTCAACTAACATTGCCCCCTCCAGTGCTGAGGGGGCGGAGCTTAGAAAAAAGGGGCGTGGCTTCACGGGAGAAGTGACGGTATGCCATACCGGCATATACCGTCCCACTTCGAGCCCTGGTACATACAACACAACAAAAGTCAGAAGAACTCTTTCATCGTATAATTATAACCCAAAGCATTGGGGCTAGGAAGAGAATTGAAATAAACAGGTTAACATTTATAATTTTTTATTTTTATTTTTTCAGCAAACTGACAGGACATTTACAAAGAAGCATTATAGTATACGGATATCCAGGGTCACCCTACAGTAGACAATGTTACTATGTTTTCCTCTAATACATAGTTTCTATCAGATTAGCTTTATAGACCATAGTGTCCATGCTATTTGGAATGTGAGTTTAGCTGAGTTATGATGTTTTGTCTTTCAATCATTGATCTGTCATTTAAATCAATGGAAACTTTGTTTACCTTAGTCAACAGCACTAGTATTATAGCTGGCTGATTATTATAAACCAGGCAAGATAGACAGCACATCTATCAGATTGTAGAACCTTATTTTGGGCCTAAATTGGGAAATGTGCTTTACTGAACCATCATACAACATATGGTTCAATAGGCAGTACTCACAAGCTATCTGTTAGGAACATTTCTTGATATTATTAAGATGCTTCTCTAAAATAATGGAAATTCTGAATTTGTCAGTAAGTGTAATAAAGAAATGTAAAAGTCAATGTTACACATGTCAAATTATGTAATGCTGATTTTTAATGCCCCCTTATCAAATTTTATTCATGTACAATAAAAGTTGTGTATACATAAAGGTTCATATGCTGTATTGGTGATTAGAATGCCAGTCAAGTACATTTAACATCTTCTTTGCCTTACTCTTATGTTTCATCTCTGTATATCCTAATCTCCCTATCTGTGGAAAAATGCACCATTTATTTAAACTGTTATTGTATTGTTTGTTACCAGTTTTTTCTTTTTTTACTATAAAATTGAAGGTGTAATAAACATAATTTGTTGCACCACTAAGCTGCAAATTTAAATTTTTATTTATTTACATTGTGCTATGTAACACTAGGGCCCTGATGGTTAACCTGTGACACTCCAGATGCTGTCAAACTACAAGTCCCATCGTACATTGGCAAGAGTTTGGAATGCTGAGCCTTTAGCATGATGGGACATGTAGTTCGACAACATCTGGAGTGTCACAGGTTGACCATCAGGGCACTAGGGGGTGCCAAATATTTGGATTTGTTACAATTTACACAACTTTACCAGTAAAATAAAGGAAACATCTATGACATTCTGAATCAAATGTAAGTATTTACCGGTATATAACAGACTCAATGTGTTAACTATATCTGACTAACCTCATTTATACCTCGTCTTAGACAAGGGGGTGTAGATTATTTTTTTTTCTATTTTAAATACATGCCAGGATTTCCAGCTGCCAGAACAGCTGAGAACCTGCCCACAGTAACATCAACGCCGATAGCTGAGGTGGCTAACATGGTCTTGGTCACCAATGAAATATTGGGGATCCTGGGTGTTAGCACAGTGACAGCTTCGGCTGCCCGGGATCCCTGCCCAAAATGCAGCTCCTAACACTGTCTAGCTGACCCTTACACTGGCAGAGATAAAGACAGTGTAAAATTAATTTCCCCTGTGTAACACCCCCCAAAACATAGGGCTGTCTTATATATGGGGAAATACGGTAGCTTGGAGCAGAGCAGGGATATGTAATCCACTTTCATACATATATCATGGGCTTCAACCAGGTACAGGGGTGTGGAGTTGCAGAGTCTAACCCTAAGCCTGGTGTTTGCCAGAACCCCTAAAGTTAGGGATGCAGTTGAGCTGCAGGTCACAGCCCTAAGAACAAGCACAAGACTGTGCAAGAGTGACTGGAGGCAGGGAGCTGAACACAGCAGGATTAGGTAACAGGCTGGATCCAGGTTGCAGATTCAAATGATAGCAGGAGCGCTGAAGCAAAGGAGTCTTTTTTTGCAATAAGGCATTAGATACAATGAGCTGGATTCAAAGAACAGGATACAGGGAGCCAGAGAGGTATAACACATGTATCTCTGACGAGTAACTGCAAGTGAGAGGTTTTAAATAGGCAGGCTGAAACTGAATCCAGCAGAGCTAACAGCCTACACCTTAAGGTGATTGCACTAAGAAACAATAACAAAGTGAGGAAAAAGTAAAGGAAAGCAATACAAAAGTTGAAGGATTGTGACAGTACCCCAAACAAAGGGTGGACTTCGGGCACCCCAATCAGGTTTAGAGGAGAACTTTTGATAAATGGCCTGCATGAAGATCAGAGGTCTTGAATGTTCTTCAGGACAGTATTCTTTTCAATACACACGATACTGAAGCGATCCCCTAACCTTGTACAGACACAGGAGCAGGAGGCTTGTGAAAAATGGAAAAACAGTTAATAAATAGAAGTTTGGTAATGAGACATGAAAGACATTATGAATCCTCATAGAGGGTGGTATTTCTAATCTGACTGCTACTGGATTGATGAGTTCCAAGCAGTGGTCATAGTGGACATTTTAGTAGTAGGGGTATGGACATTCAGAAGTGACGGTATGGAGACATGGAAAATAATGGAGGTTTGTAGTTTTTTAATTACATCAGTGGGAAGTACTGGTATGGCATACCCCCATATACACCCTCACTCCAAGCCCTGGTTCCAAGAATTTAAGTGGGCCGATGAACCAGGGAGCCAGTTTCATAGAAAGGAACCTGAAGCGAAGATGGCCTGTGTAACACAATGTCTTTCCGCCATTTCATCTTGGATGTCCCAGAACTAATAATCTTGCCAATCCACCTGCCAATAAAAGCTGCACATAATCTATTTCTGTTGACGATACTGAAATAACTCCTGTTCACTAAGCTCACTGTTTAGGTGTTACTCTTAATTCTGAACTGTCCTTTACCTTACACATAAAATCTGTTTCTACATCCTGTTCTATACATTTAAAATACATTTCCAGAATACATAAATACCTCACACAAGAAGCTGCAAAAACTCTCATTCATGCACTAATCATCTCCCGAATTAATTATTGTAACACTCTTCTCCTAATTGGGCTCCAACAGTATAAAATCACCCCCCTACAGTCTATATTACATGCAGCAGCCAGACTAATCTTTGCAAAACGCTCTTCTAGTGTTGATACACTTTGTCAGTCTCTACACTGGTTGCCTGTACTTTACAGAATTAAATACAAAATCTTGTTGCTAATCTACAAACCAATCAATATCGCTGCACCCACATACATATCTTTCTACTCTGCTTATAACTATTCAACCACAATTTCTGCTACTAACACTGCTGTGACTGGATCACACAGAGTACCTTTACATTACAACCTGGCTGGTCCATCCATTGTATAATAATAGCACTTACCCCTATATATCAATATCCTATAGAGTGAAAGCTTCCGGACATAGTCTGATAGCGCTATATAAAAACCTGTTAATAAATTAATAAATAAATAAATAGGGTTTTCTTGCTCCATTGTGGCCCTTGAAGTGAGTACTATGTGCCCAGTGAAGCAGATTGTGTCTAAGAGTAGGAGCGACACAAGTCCTCCCTTGAGGGGTATTGACGGAAGTATGTGCAAGAACCACCAACTCATGTTCCAGGATAGGCCTGTCCTTCAGTAGACCTTCAGATTCACAGGGGGTTTAAGCACAGGAAAAAGTGTCAACCTTTTTATTTTGGAGCACCCAGAAAATGAGCTTTCAGTCACCAGGTGTTGGCCTTGGCACCCTGTTTAGTTAGGGCAACAATAGGAGCCACTACAAGTGAGTTTCTTTACATATTCACAATGCTAGAACACCCTATGTCTTCATGATTATTATTATTATTATTATTAATAATAATAATAATAATAATCATCATTATTACAATACATTTGTTTGCAAGTTTCTGGGGCTGACAATTTTATTCATGTCCGGTGACATCATCTGAGATAATCACACTGCTGGCACAAGGATGTGGGTATAATAAGAGGAAGATAGCATATTTATCATATGTATTACACTTAAACCAAATGAGTCAACAATCTTGTCCAATTTATGATTAAAGTTTGAAAGCATGACTTCCTGGGTTAATAAGTGCGTTAGACTGATTTCTGCAAGAATGTGCATGCCTGTATAAATAATGTACTGCAAAATGGTGTTGTGACTTCAGTGCACCTTTGTCAGTCACCATGTAATTGGTATCTATCAGAAATGTTCAGGCGTGGACTGGGTAATATAAAATAAGTTATAAAGCAAATGTATAATTTGTAACATATAGCTCAATTGTAAATGAAGTTAATTTTCATAGCTCTACCCTTCTACAAATCATTATCATGATAATATTATAACTATCATAAATAGTCAGAGGCTCAAAGTCGTTGCTCAAAGTAGCTAAATCCTTTAGGTATTCAGGTATTGCTCTTGGAATCCCAGGAGAACAGGCAACTTTCCCACACTCTGGCTTAATGCAAATTCTCATCAGTTTTTGAGCTTTATGCCTGTGCAAGCATTCATAATACCCAATTCCGCCCCATCCAGACTTACGTAAAATGACGCCTTATCCTTAAGCCTTATCCCTTATCTGCTGGCATTCTATAACTCATTTCTTTTACAAGTGCAGTACTTGCATGTGACATAAAGAGTTACAGTTAGGAGCGCTGCAGCACTGTGCTGAAGGAAGGGCAGGGACCTTGCAGACACTGCTGAGCTGCCTGTCATACAGACAGTCAGCTCAGCCACAGTAAGTCTGGAAAAAGTAGTCTGCCAGCAGTCCATGTACACTGCTGTAACACTGCAGGCGCATCCAGCTGTGCATAACTCTGCCAGCCTTTTGTTTTCCTCTGTGCCTCATCTCAGAGTATTACTAGTCACTTTAATAAGCTATTGAAATATAACTATATATATCTGTTTATGTATATATGTGTTTATGTATTTTTTGCAAAAAGAGAAATTATTGGCCCTTATAAACACTACTTCTCTGATCTCTCTGGGATATCACTCTGGTCCTGGGTGACCGTCCAAAGCCTGGTGGCTCTTGTCCTGCTGTTAACGCACAAACTTCCTTTGCTCCTCCAGGGAAGAAAAAGTTATAGCAGAGATTATGTAAGTCCTGTCTTCAGCAGTACAAGGAAGCAACCATCCCACCCATCTCCCGCACCCTGTTTGAAGTTCTTATCAGAGGCATAACACAAGATAGCTGGGTGCTAATAAATGCCCAGTTGTCCTCAGTACATGCACATCACATTTTTTACCCTGGGCTATATCAACCTTAATTAGGCCACTGTAGTTTTTGAGATGCAGTAGATGCACTTGTTGTGTTCATATATACAAATTTTCCAGACATTTAAAAAAAATATATAACATTTTACTGATGGTATAAATACACAATGTGTTCATGGAAACATGAATATGGATGTGGAAAAAGAATTATTATATCCTCAGAATAGTAATACAGTAGAGCAGAACAAATGAAAACATACTTCCTAGTCACATTAAGATATTAATACCAAGACAACATATTTTTGAACACATTTCAAGACAGACTGTTTGCTTATTACTTTTAAGACAAGACAGGACAATACAATACAATACACAGAGATACTTAATTGTAAAGGAGTGCTCCTTCAATGGTGTCATTCTGAGAACAACTGCCAACCAATTGTACAGAGAGTCATATTTGTACCAAAATAAAAAACTTCACAAGATATTACCGGGAAGCATTTGACTCTAGGGAGTAAGTGCTTTCCTCATACCTTTTTTGCCTCTGTTACCACTAAACAACGCGCCATTGCTATTCTGGTTGGGCACTCCATTTCCTTTGTCTCTACCTCTTTGCTGATCCTGAAGGCCGGTTTCTAGTGGTCACCAGCACTATTTACTCAGAATTAGTTGGATTGATGTCAATGTATGCTCCAAACCATTCCCTTATTCATGTCAGTTTTACGCCTTTTCAGGATCATCTGATATGGGGGGTGATTTCAATGCGGTATTGGTTCCCTCCCTTGATAAATCGTTTTGTCCCTCAGAACCATCCGCAAACTCCCTGCAGATTTCTAATGACTCTTGAGTCTTGTCTGCCTCCCTTCAGTCCCTGCTTCTTTGTGATACTTGGCACCTCCTCCACCGTGATTCGAGAACTTACACCCACTTCTCCGCCTCTCATTCTTGTCACTCTAGAATAAAAATGCTTTTGTACCACGCTGTTTGGCCCATTATATTGTTCAAGCTGACATTACCACACTGGCGTGGTCATGCTGGGGTCTCTTCGTGGTGTGAGCTAATCCACCGCCCCCCTCCTTCGCACATCTGGAGATTGAAAGATTCATTGCTCCTGAATTCTTCCACTAGATTGTCTATTGCTGATACCCTCTCCTCATATTTCAGCCTTAATGATACTGGGGAAATTACCTCAGGGGGATCCTTTGGGGGGCCCATAAAGCAGGGTCTTTTTATTAGCATGTCTGCTGCCTTACGAAAAGACCATGCCCTCCAATTGACCTCATTGGGATGACAACTCTCTCACCTGACTGCCCAATTCCAAATATCCTCTTCTGCCCCCTTACTCCAACAACTTCCATCTGTTAGGGGTCAACTCAATGCATTGTTATCCTGCAAGGGTATCTCGTCTAAATCAGAGATTCTATAATAAGGCAGACAAACTAGATTCCCTTTTGGCTAAAAAGTTGCGCCACCAGCAGTAGTTGGGAATGTTTCATGTAATCAGATCCTTCCCCACTTGCCTCCCTATCTAGTATCTTCACGATATGGCTCAAACATTTTATGATATCTATAGAGACCTCTATAACTTAATCTGGACCAGACCGGCTTCATCCTCGGTTGACAGGCGCTTGATAGCACCTGTTGAGCTGATCTTGTCCACTCTATAAATGAACTTGGCTCCCCTTCACTCCATATAGCATTAGATGCTGAAAAAGCATTCACCAGTTTTCCTGGCGTTCTTGCATGCAGTTCGCTTTTTGCAGGGTATTCTTGCTCTCTATGACTCTCCTTAACTGTGACAGTTAACAGAGTAAACTTTGCCCCCTTTACTATATAAAGGGCACGTGTCAGGCATGTCCCCTATCCCCGTTGATCTTTGTACTTGTCATTGAACCCCTCGCTATTCAAATCCAATCTAATCCTCTTATTCACGGAATCTCTGATGGCGTTCGCCATCACAAAATTGCTCTCTAAGCGGGCAATGTCCTTCTCATGTTATTGGAACCTCTGTCTTCCCTACCAGCAACTCTTACTGAGTTAGCCACCATCGGTTATTTTTTCGGTTATAAAGTTAACCCATCCAAAACGGAGGTCCTGGATTTTTTTCTATTCCCCCACCATTAAATCTTCTCTGGACTTACTAAGTCCCAAATCCATATTCCAGTCCACTATGTAAACAATTTACCTGTTCTCTCTGCCTTGTCTCTGAATCACATACACATACTGCATGTGACTATAATCAGTTCCCTCTGCACAAGTCAATCCTGGTCTGAGGCGCGCTATTTAAATTTTGTCTGCTGCTGATACCATTGTCAGCCTGCAATCTGAGCTCCCACTCTAGACTGCAATCGAAGCCCCTGCTTTGGCCTGCAAAGCTCCAGTATTACCTGACAACACAGCCTCGGTTACCAGTCTCGGTTGAGACTACTCTGCCTGATGACCTGGATCAAGCATCAGCTAAGCTAAGTCTGCCAAGTATACCTGCTTTGTGTGATCTGTCATTGTCAAATATAAGTACAAAGAAAAATTAATAAGGAGTTTGGTACTCACGACCCTATGCAGCAATCCACTATAATGGGGAGAGTGGCAAACCCCATTTACTTGATTGAACAGTTGCATATTCCAAAACAACAATATAGTGTGCACAATGTGCTGTATTCAAAGTGATTTAAATAAAAATAGATCGGCTGAAACAAGTACAATTAGTAATCTGTTCTATTAAAAAAACACAACATAAACAGATATATACCTCTTGCATAAAAGTCCCTTTGCAATCACTTGGACAACAAATGGTAAAAATGTTTTCATCTGAGTACAGAGAATGTGGTCGTCCTGTTTATGCTCCCAGAAACAACAGCTTTGTATAAGATTGGTACATATAGCTGCCCCTGTCCCCACGTCCCCGTCTCTGCTCCGAGATTGGAGGACTGAAGGACTGCTCCGACATTCAGACTAGCATAAATGTGTTCTTTTTTCTCCGAAATTTTTGGTTCCATTGGAGGACTGAAAGGTAATATCGCCGCCCACCCCCCTGTTGTTTAATTAGTATTATTTTTTTACAATTTTTTTTTACAGCCATCCTGCTGCCGCTGGCACTGCTTCTGCATTCTACAGTGACGCACTGTGGTTTACCCTTGATTGTGTCATTGTGGGTTTTTCCCCATCAGAGAATTGTCGTAAAACACACCTGTGGTCAACTATTTATCAAGGGAGTGTGATGGAAACCTGTGATGGAGATCAGATGACCTGACCTGCACTGTCACCTGACTTTCAACCCTAACATAAATGGCGCGAGATGAGTTGGACCAGACATGGAAAAACATCAAAGAATTAGGTGCTTAGATACATAATACTAGTTAAAAAATGCAGGAGAGTGTTAAGTTAAAGGTTACTTCTTGTTATATCTAAAATATCTGTTATCCAATTTGTGCAATTTTAATACTGATATGTGTGGAAAATGTTTTCATCATTTATTCTGAAATGTGTGGAAAAGACTATTAATAGATGTAATGTTTATTGGTACTGTATGTATGTAGCTAGGCATGTCTGTCAGTAGATACGTAGAGATGTAATTAAGTGCTAATAAGAACCAGAAATATGTTGGGATGGAGGTTTCCAAACTTTCTCGATCAACGAATTTTTCAAGTTTTTGAGTCAAAGAATAACTATTCAGGTAAAGACAGTAAAGAAAGTACTTCAGTTTGATATCAAATCTAGTGTAGCTCCTAAACAAGAAGTAAAATTGCGCTTCTAAGTAAAATTAGCAACATGGCACCTGTTGCATGCTGCATTACATGTCAGCATGACGGTCACTCACCCTTCCTCACTCCCTCAGTGGTCTGTCCCTCCACACGTCACTGGCAGACCCTCCAACATGACCCATTCCACCAGGTACAAAACACTCTGTTCCTGAGCTTCCAGCAATCAGTTAGTGTGGTAACCGCCTGTGTATAAGACAATCAGTTCATTAAAACCAGGTGATTGACAGCTGGAAGATCAGGAGTGGAGTATGGTGTACCTGGTGGAATGGGTCATGTTGGAGGGTCTGCACTGGGTGCTGGGTTTCCATAGCGACACGTTAGTGGCGTCTTTCTCCGGCGGGTGGGACGTCCTGACACTGGAGCTTGGCCGGGAGCTGCTGCCCCATCAGTTACAGTTTTAAAGACCGCCAGTGAGTCTCCTCATTGCTGGTTATAGCGTCGGTCACAGCTCTACTGTAGTGAGTTTATCCTCTCCCTTGCTCCCTGTACCTCTGCCCTACTGAGGCTTTTTCTGGTTTTCGCTGGTTGACCTGCTCTCTTCCTCCAGTCTTGGACCTCTGACATTATTCCCTTGTCAGTCTGTCTCACTGCACTCTGGGTCTGGAGTACTATACACTGTGTTCCCTTCTATCTCATTGCACTCTCTACCTGTATTGCTTATACTCTGTGTTCCCCACCTGTCTCAGTGCACTCTGTGTCAGGAGTGCTTATATACTGTGTTCCCATCAGTCTCAATGAGCTCTGTGTCTGGAGTGCTTATTCACTGTGTGTTATATTGGGGTGCTTACTTTCCATTTACCTCTGTGTGTTCTCTATCTGGGCTCTTCCGGTACTGTCCTGTCCCACTGAGTGGGGTTGGAATCTGGAGTCTCCTGTTGCTTCTAACTGGCGCCGCAACCTGCCAGGTGCCTGCAGCGCCAGCCTATCCCCACCTTCAGGCACTTTAGTGAACACCAGGCCCAGGTTTAGACCCTGGGCCCCGGGAAGGCAGCATCAGGTACCCTAACAGCACCACATTGGAAAAAACATTCCATGACCCCAATGAGAGCGTTGCGGCACCACTGGGAGCCTAGGCGCACAGTTTGGGAACCACTGGGTTAGGATGTTCCAGTAATCATATCAATTTTAGTTCAGTTATCTGAATGTCTAGATACCCTATATGAATCGAGAAATGTATAACATTAATTTGAATGTGATATATAGTGACCTACAATACCCTGGCATGTGTGCTATCCGCAGACAGATGGATCAGCAGGGCACAGATCCAGATGTGGTGTGAAGACAACTCACTTCCTGGAAGCTTGTTCATGTTTTGTGCAGTGAGTAACCATAGAGCAAGTAATGACAAACACAGAGGAGGTCAGACACAAGACAGATTCTGATGCACATTCCTGTCAAGATATCATCTCAGTATAAATACAGTCTAATTCTACATGTTGCATAATATGTACACTCATAGTGCGGTTTTTTAGCTTCATGTTTTCAGATTTTGTAATACTTTATCAGAGCGTTTATATGAAAAAATGACATTTATTAAGCAACATTTTCTTTATGTGATTAAAAATCACTTTATGTGGAACTTAACTATATGAAACTCAATTATTACCCTTAAAGAAAGAGCATTAGTGAAGGTTTACCCTTTGGGGCCCGAAATAGAAGTTCATATACATTTTATCATTAATATAAAGAGATCTTGGTGTAAGCAAAAGTAAAGTGCAACAGAAACTGGACAGCTCTTGGTAGGTACAATTGGGTATATTTACTAAGCGGTGAGATTGGAAAGTGGGGATGTTGCCCATAGCAACCAATCAGATTCAAGCTCTCAGTCTCAGCTGGAGAATGTGAACTCGATTCTGATTGGTTGCTATGGGCAAAATCCCCATCTTTCAATCTCACCGCTAAGTAAATATACCCCAATATCTCCAATGTCTATTTGTAGGAAACTGACCAAGCTTGAAGAGCCATTGTTCACATTATATTATATGCTAGCACTGAAAATGACAAGTTACAATGTATGTTTTTTTTGTACTACTGAACTTACATTAAATGACATTAGTTGCAAACAGTATTAGAGTTGAGAGATGATGTTTCCCAGGCCGAGTCTAATAAAAGTAGTAGTAATAAGAAGTCCTTGTTTTGTATGATAATTGGTCTATCCAGGCACGTGTTTACAGTATCTGTTTTATGGTTTTTGGTTTTGTTGTTATGTGCCGCTATGATTGCTAGGCAGCCAGGATACTGCTTTTTAATAGTAGCAACAACAATCATGTTTGCTGGATAAACACGGTCAGTCGGAGCCTCTGCTCCATGTGCCAGCATGATTAGTAAGTCTCAGCTGGTGCCTAACAGCCAGGATTCTGACCAATCAGAGCAGAGTGGATCACCAGCTCTGATTGGCTGTCTTGTGCTTAACTACCCAGCAGAGGGAATTTCCCAGCTCTGTGTGTATGTGGCAGTCATTTTAGCATATGGGTTTTTCCAGCAGTATACTAGTCCTGGTTTACTCCTGTCCTGCCTTCATGCTGTTAACCCCTTCTGGGTTAACTATTGTGTGTTTCCTTGTTATCATGGTCCCTATACCTTTTCTGAATTATCACTGAATTCCTGCAATCCAGTCCTTGTTCTATACCTCTTATCCAGTGGTGGGATTCAAATAAATTAACAACAGGTTCTATGTCCCGCGGCTCTCCTTAAGCCCTGCCCTGATTTCACCAAATCCCGCCCCTTTCTAGCGGCAATCTGGCCAAAATTGAATTGTTTTAGAAAAAAACATAATGCTATCCTCAATGTATCCCCCTGTATTGTACATGGCGTATCACCTTGTATTGTCCATGGTGTATTCCCTATATTGTGCTTGGCATATCCCAGGACTGCCAACTTTTACAAATGAATATCAGGGAGATTGTGACAGCAATATCCAGTCTCTGTACAAAAAGGGCATGCCCTATGCAAATAAAGGGGGTGTGTAGTGTTAATAGCGCCACCCATAACTATGTTTAGCGCTTTCAGGTAAAATATTTCTCAATAAAAATGGCTGCTTCAGAATTTATTGATTGTCAGAAACATTTTCAACATTTTTTGAGAAAACTGTAAAGCAGACTGTGCCAAAGACTGCAGTGTCCAGTAAGTGCTGGTTCATTCAACGGTTTCTCAGTCTCATGGGCATAAACTGTGGATTTGACACTAACACACACAT
>JABWIB010000070.1:9363-50741 GCA_016617825.1 Platyplectrum ornatum | reverse complement strand
AATAGGACACAATTTATACATTCTATCATCATACCGCAATGTTTTCCTGAGGCAGCATCAGGGAGATCACCAATGTTTCAGGGAGTCTCCCTGATATTCAGGGAGAGTTGGCAACCCTGGTATATCCCCCTGTAGTGGTTTTCATTAAACCCAGCCCACAAATCTCTACCCATTAACAAGTGGTTCTAAGAACCAATACCTATATTAGGAATAGGTTCTACAGAACCTGTTAGAACTGGCTGAATCCCGCCACTGCTCTTATCTGTATCAATTCATCCAGTTATCCTGCCTTACCTGTTACACATCTGTCCGTTTTCATTTACCAGTGTCCTCTGATCTCTTCCTCTGTATTGTGGCCACCAGTACGTATCCCTGTCTTTTGTTTAGTACCAGTGACCATCACAGGCAGCACTGTTTGCCATTGTGTGTCTTATCCTCCTGGGTGCCTGCAGCTCCAGTCTAATCACACACCATAAGGTGCTCTAGCAAAGACCAGGTCCCAGAACCTTGGTGTGCGGTTGTCCTGGGTAACATTACATATGTTTTATAACTAAATATTGATCTCTTCACTGGATAATTAGCCTGTGCCTTTCTTATTTTTTATTTAAAGATGCTTTTCTTTTTTGTGGACTACACACAGTCCATTTTTGATTGGCAGCAACTATGATTTCTTGAAGTGATTTTAATAATAACAACTACTCAAATTTTATAGCAATTAAACTTTCATTTGATATACACCTTACAGCCTTATTATGCTACAGCCTTATTCCAAAATAAATACATTTTTCCCTCAGAATTTTACACAATATTTTTTATATATTTGCAAAAATCTTGCCAAACAAGATTCACGTTTGGGTATTGTGTGTAGAATTTTGAGGGAAATTGTAATAGGCTGTAACATAACAAAATGTAGAAAAAGCAAAAAACTGTTCCGTACATCTACAGTATGTACGAATCTCTCTGCAGAAAAGCATTGTATGGAAAAGTTCTGTATAACAGATCCTTATCCCAACCCATACTGCCCAATGCCCACGTACATAAATCTGATTGTATGGAAAATGAGTTCCCAAGTCCCGGTTCTGGGCATGCAGGATAATTCACAGATGTTGACATGAGAAAATCGCCTATCATTATTAAATGAGGATCAGGCCAAAAATTACATAATGACAATAGTTATCTTAATGTAGTTCTACAGCGCTAGGGAGAACTTCATATGGAATATGTTTTTTGCATACCATGAACTCTCCAAGACAAAGGATGACGAAAGAAGATTTAGTTTAATCTCATTTTTGCATGTTTTATTACATTCTTTGTAGATCTGGAAGGACTCTGCAGTCCCCTCAGATTTTAACAATTAGAATGCACGCCTCTTTCTATCATTGCTTCCCTTACCTTTTTATTTAGCCACATTGGTTTATGCTTTATGCTCTTTCTTTTGTTTACCATTGGAATGAACCTATGTGTATAAGTTTCCAATAGTGTTTTTAAGATATCCCACTTTTCTTCTATTTTTTTACGAACACTGCATCCCAGTCTATGCACTTTACAGCCTCCTTTAGTTTAAGTTCTAGTTAATCCTGTATACTGTTGCTTAAAATGAATGTCAAATGCAACCATATTATGATCACTGTTTCTCAAGTCCTCCTTTACTTGGATATTTGATATAACCTCTACATTATTGGTTATAACTAGGTCCAGAATAGTCTGGTTTCTAGTTGATTCTTCTACTACTTGGGACATAAAATGGTCTTTTAGAGTGTTTAGAGTCTACTGCCCAGTCATGTGTTTCATCACACCATATTTCTGTAATACCTATAATATATTGCTACTAATTCTAACTCCCCCATTATACCCGTCATGGTTCTTGAATTCGCAGGATGCGCTTAATTATGCGCCTACCTTAGTTTCTTTTTCATTAGACATGATTTTATTCCACTCCCCGGATTCTTATTAAAATCTACCGTAGTAGTCTTATTACCTATTTCATAAATACTTTCTTGCCCCACCCCTCCAGATCCATCCTTTCCCCTAGCACTGCTGCCCCCTCCTGGTTCAGGTCCAACCCATCTCTGCAATAGTTAATGCTGAAAATAAGCACCTGCATAGGTATGATTGTATATTGCACCTTCAATCTCAATAGTGTAACATCTTTATAATACATTCACTCTGGTTGCTGAAAAATGAATACATTTTAAACATACACCATAAACTCTTAAAAACATCACATTTTTAGCTGTGACTGGGTTCAGCACTAATATATCTTCTTTATTTATTTATTACTGACAATTTTAATTAGATATTCACTAAGGACAATGAACTCTTCACTTTATTTATTATCTCAGCATGAAATTTGTTTTTGTTTTTATATTTAAACTTAAGAACTACTTTATCTCAATCCCTAATTATTTGGATAACTATATTTTTTGAGAAGTGTTTCCATACGTATTATGGTGCTAGATGTTACACATGCTGTGGAGGAACCTGAAAAGAATGCAGGAGCAAATTGAAAAAAAAGTTCAATACTAACAACAAAAGAAAAAAGGCAAGTATGGTTTTTATTAATTTAATATAATTTCTTCTATCAATGAACCAGATCCAGACTTGCAAGTGGACAAAACCATGTTAAATTGCAGGGGGAGCTAAAATGAATGTTAGTGTTTACATGCAGGGAGGACACTTTGCTATTGCACAAAGATATTCACCACCGTTACGGTTACATTGTTATTAGAGTTGGGCTATAATTTAAAACTAATGAAATTTAACTGCACTGCAATTCAACATGGTTTTACCCATTTGCTCGTAAGTTCAATAGTATGTGAATCTGTATACAGCCTAATATTATTTCGATTTTCTATGTAGTTTTTGTTAATATAAATGAAAACAAAATCTTACTTTACACTCTAATTACTTATATGCAGTGGTCAACGTGGAAATGTATAAGTGGTAGTATGGACATTTAGAAGTGGGGGTATGGAAACAGAATATAATGGAAGTGAATGGAGATTTGTAGTTTTCCTATTACATCAGTTGGAGAAGTGTCGGTATGGCATACCCCCATATACACCCCCACTTTGAGCCTTGCTTATATGTATAAAAGTTTTATTACAAATCAAAATCAAATCAAAGTTTTATTACACACATTACTCAATGGGTGGAATGGTTCACGTGAATACAAATCATTACCACCTCCGGAAACTGATTATACATTTTTAGAGAAGCAGAATCTCTGTACAGCAAACTGCAATTTCTTTTGAATATTTAGTAATTTCCTTTAGAGGTTTTCCCTAATATGTGCAGTTTAATGTGAAATGTGTAACTAATATTTAGAATTATTCTGATTTAAGCCCCCTGGCTCTTTTGTTTCTCTCCTTCAGTCTGTTCAGCCCCTCTCCTTCTGTCTCCGATCATGAGTTGATACAATAATGACACCACAATACAATTTACACTACTGTATCTACAAGACGCACTTTTTCCTCCAAAGAAAGTGGGGGATAAAGTGCCTGTGTCTTATGGAGCGAATACCTGAATAAAGCAGTGAACGGGGGGGCTGGTCTGACCTGTGGAGGAGGTCGCCGGAGTTCAGAGTATGGCGCAATCTTGCCTCCTTTACTGTTCTGCCTTGCCTCTTCTTCCTGCCACCTTCCCCTGTTGCCTCCATTCAGCTCCGGTGTAGTCTGGTGCAGTGTTTTCTTGACTACGTTTCCAACTACTGCAGCATAGATGCTCAGATACATATTGCTGTCACTCCATAAACTCTTCACTGGTTTCAAACCCTTCAAACCCCGGCCTGTTGCTATACCTTAACATTATCATGGTGCCACCAGACTCTTATAAACCCACATATATAGCTTATATAGCAGTATACAGTAGTTTTGAGCATTCAGTTGTCTGTCTGGTAATGAGGATACAGGCTGCGGTTCTATGGAGGTAACTGCGGAGAGGCTGGGAAGTGGGAGATTTGTCAATGTCTGGGCTTTGATGAAAGTGTAAACTGTTACATTATCCGGCACAGGAACCTTCATTGAACTGTTAGATCACAGAACATAGCTGCATTGTTGTAATGTAACCAATCTGTACATTTATCTTCTGGCCAAGACCTTCATTACAGCTGCAGCTTGATGTGTGTAACCTTGTCTGTCCGGCAGTGTAAACTTCATTGTAAATGACTGTCTTGTGTACAGAAAAAAATATTTTATGTCAACGCAGCAATCTGCTGTCCCTTCAGATGGGGACCACTCTATAAAGAAACCCCAAAAAGAGTGTCGGAGTGTCTTGTACGGAGAGACGCTGTATATGCGTGATGCCATGCCACGCATATACAGTGTCTCTCAGTTCAAGACGGAGATGTGTCTTTATCTTTCATTGGGGCCCGATATCATCATTAAAACTTCTTAAATTCAAAATCTTAATTTAATCCCTTTGTGTGCATACAATGCAAATAAAAAACATATTTTTTGCTAGCACTTTCAGACAATTCCCCATCCACTTACATGTTACCTTCTCTATACCCAGTAGAAATAAGTGAATTTAAATATATTAATTATATTTTTACCTGTTACTGATGCACTGTGAAGGCAAATCATTTATCTTTTTATTTATACTGCTGATACTTTATACTTTTTATATTTGGGCCTCAGATAATATGCTGGGCAACCTGACAAAAATAAATTATTCCATAAATTATTCCCCTCAAATAACCCTTGTTAACCTAGCATATTAACATCCTGCCTCAAATAGAGGACGCAATGTTTATTTACAAATAACGTAGATAGTAACCCTGAGAAGAATTTAGGACAGTGGGTTATTTCCCATGCCAAGCATCAGCCTTTCTCACGCCTCACTACCAAAACCACAGCTAAATACATAATTCTATATAGAAAATGAGACAAATATGCAGTGGAGTAAATAAGACAAGAAGCCAGTAAATGACTGTGGTAAAATTCTGACCTAAAAGTTCCATTGTTGATTACACAGGTTTATCATATGTACTAAGGGGGGAATTCACTAACTGACGATTTTTGCTGAGATTTCATATCGTCAGCGTTCGTCAGTGATCTGAAATCTTCAATGATTGGTGATGTATAGTATTCAGTAAGTGACGATTTGTATTGATGATATGTAATGTCTGACGAATGCTGACGATATCCATTGACGAAAAAACAGGTATTCGGCAGGCGATATTGCACTAAACTGACGTATACACTGACGATTTTCAGTAAAATCGTCATGTCGAATTCACATAATGAAATCACCATGCCCAATTAGAAGTCTGGTTACTGGTAATTATTGTTAATGAAGTGCAATTTATGAATGGTTTGTGGTTGCAATTGAGAGTGGTATATGTATTAGTGACTGTTGCAGCTTCCATTTTTATGAATGGGCAAACAAGCTTTCAGTGCTGTATGAGTGCCTTTATATAGTGCTCCTATGGAAATCTCCACTCTCTGCTGACGATTGTCCTTTTGACGATTTTTACAAATCGTCATGACGATGTGTGGGAGAATACAATATTCGTCAGTTAGTGAATTCCATTTTTGTATCCATTGTATTGCAAAAATCGTCACCGCGATATCCCATTGTAAACGTCAAACAAAATGACGAAAAAAAACACATTCGTCACTTAGTGAATACACATTTGTGGAAATCGTCAGCAAAATCGTCAGCTACTGACGATTTCTGTAAATCCTCATTTCGTGACTTCCCCCCCAAGTAATGTGAAGACCATTTTATAATGGCACATTTATATTCAAATGAAATTGTGTATGGGGCTTTTATCATACTGATGACCTTGTTAGATGTTCCATGTAATTGTATATCATGTAAAAATATCTTCCATTTACTGTATATGCATAAGATCCATTTACAGAACTTGGAAAGAAGCACAATGACAGTGCAACCTTAATCATTGTGCAGTTCTGAGATACACATTTAAATGTAGCATGTTCGATATAGTAGGTTACTTAGTCTTATGTAGTCAAGCAGGGCACCGCACTTCTCCCACCCCTTTTATAAGCTCTGCCCCTCATCACTGGAGAGGGAAAATAATGGGTCTGGAGGGGCGGGGCTTATGTAAAGGGCGGGGCTTAGCACCTTACTGCCATCTTACAATGCCCACTTTGAGCCTTGTAGTCAAGGGAATGTATTTTCTGAAAAAAGATCACCGTACCTCATTAAAACCTGTCTCTGTACCCCACATCCATAAAACCTAACCTGGCATCATCTAAATAATGTGGGCAACATATATCATACCTCCCAACTGTCTCTCTGAGGGACAGTCCCGCTTTTGGTGACTTGCTCGCTGCCCCGCCTGCCTCCCAGTTTTTCCTGATAAGGGGATGAACTGTTAGGCAATAAGAAGCAGGGCTTAGGTGGAGTTGGGGCAGGAGAGAGAGAGAGAGAGACACTGGCCTAAATTCACCAAGAAGGATGTTTACATGGGAATTGAAAAGTGGGGATGTTGCCCATAGCAACAAATCAGATTCGAGCTCACATTCTCCAATATGTAAAATGAAACTGAGAGTTTGAATCTGATTGGTTGCTATGGGCAACATCCCCACTTTTCCATTCCCCTGCAAACTCCCCACTTAGTGAATTTAGTCCACTGTGTTTGACTTTGGTTCTTAAAGCTTTTTTTGTTGAAAAATGACCCTGAAACCTTCCACAGATAAGACCCATACACTGTTTATTAAATTGATTTATAGTTTCAACAGTGTTCGCAAATTAGCCAAAGGCTGACTAAAAATAGTGACAGAGAATTGGATAAATAGTTGCAAATAGAAAGGACTGTAGCTGTAAATATATAGGCAGATTACTGAAAGCATGATCATGTGTGAAGAATATACAACAATGTAGGATTCCATAGCTAGAAGAGTAAATATTGGTCTTACATTGCAAGTGTGACATGAAATCCATTGGCGCTGCAGGGAGTAAATGTAATAAGCAGATTTTTTGCCAAATCACTGTAGCGAGTCAATTTTTGGCAGCGATTCGGCCATTTTGGAATTTACTGGAGATTTGCAGTTATACTGCTGTTTAAATGGTCACCGCCAAAGCGCTGTTTACAAATTCTCATGCCAATTTTTAACATGACCGCCATATGCCATTAAGTATTTACTAAGCTGCAATATGTCAATCAATGTTGAGTTGAAATTACCATTTATAAAAGAGGTACCCTTCACAAGTGAATTGTCCCAAATCTCAATGTAATCATCATCTCCTAATGGAAAGGCCTATATAAAGTAATAAACAAACTGCACTCTGCCATTGCCTCCTTTTGTTTAGAACCTGTATCCAATGTTCCAGCATATCCAGATGCTGTCTGTCACTGTTCCTCTTCAACACCTCTGTGTCTGCATTTGCTGCAACCTACTACTGACCAGCAACCAAGTCCATTTCCACCATCAGAAGCTCTGGTGAATATCTGTCTTTTCATGTCTCTGGCGCAGTACATAGTTACAGATGCTGCATCTTCTGACACATGGAGACCCCAAGTTTTACCAAGGTTTTTTAAGCCAATGCTTATTTCAGTTTAAATATTGTTCTTCCCAACTTACCTACTGACCAATACTAATTTGCTTCTATCAACAACCTTCCAACAGCTTCCACACTCCAACCATCTAATCTAGAATGCATAAACTCCTGCAATGGGCTAATTTCTCCTCCTTTATAGCCGTGATGGTGTCAAAGACTACAGCTACTGGCGGCCAGTCCTAGCTGGGTGTCACCTGCAACAGGTAATCTTAAGCTGCGGACATGTGTCCTTGAACCTGCTCATTTTTGACAACCCTATACACACCATGTTATATTTTGTACCAAATATTATTCCACTAATTAGTCTTCTTTTGTTTCTTAAGTACCGGTATATGGAAACAATGTCATTGTATATCACTATTTGAATCACATTCCACTCAATATACAGAGCAGTATTTTAAGTTGAGACTTGCAAATTAAATAAAAGCAAAACAACTATTTGACATAGGAACTTTTATGATCACAAGTGTGACAATCTTATATAAAAATTGTGGTGACAATTATTGTTATGATGATGATGATTATTAATAATAATAATATTTATCTTGTCCTATTACATATTGCCATCCATCAATTACATTACCAAGGTAAATACACCTAGTAAACAATAAAAGATTAATTATTAACTTATAGCCAAAAGTACTATATCTCAAAAATGTTAAATTATTTGAGATATAGTACTTTTGGGAATCTTAAATTCCCAAAGCATTACAGATATGAGTGTGTAGTACTGTGTACGTAACAGATGCTCCAGATGAAAACTTTGGAAAGTGACTCACTTTACTGAGTGTTCTCTTAAACATACACACACAATCTGTAAACAATTAATATCCAGAAAATGAATGGACATTCGTAAATGAGCACATACTGAGAGTTTTCTGTGTTGCCTTCAAAATATTCATGTGGAGTCTGGGGGAGAGAGTTAACATTGCATTCCATGGTCTTTTCTCTGGAAGTGGGAGGTTTAAAAGGAGGGACCAGTGAGAACTGTTATGTGAGTCATTCTGGCAGAACTCTTTAAAGGCTTGCAAGGAAAACCCACAGCAAACAAGCAGATTCGAGGTCATCGAGGTATCTTACAAGAACACATCAGGATGCTGTTTGTTGCTTTGCTGGGGACTATGGCTCTCTCTACGTATGCAGCAACCCTTGTAGATCCCAGTATTGAAGAGGATGCTTTGGTAAGTGTTTGTTACCGTCTTGATGATGAAACTAAAAGCATAGACTGTGAGTCAGAATAACATTTGTATGAAAGGTAACAAAAATACATAGCCTTAATACTGGATAACACAACAGCGTAAGTATTTGATTTTCATTTAAATGCATTGCTAAACAATGTTTTACCTATTTCTCTGTATGGTCTTCAGTAACAGCTACTTATGTGACAGGAGTGAGTGTGACATGAGTGAGAGAAACAAAATATTTAAAAAGGTTTATTTTAAATGACACATAAAAAGTAATTTAGTCATTGACAATATTTAGTACCACAGTTAATATTGTTAATATTGGATACTAAATTCTTTAACTAATATTCCACTTCATTAAAATAGCACTTTAGTATGGTAGTATTCCATATCAATTCAATCTTTGTGGAAACTTCTGTTAGACATGTGTTTGCAATTTGGAAATGCAGATATACAGTATGATTGTATTTAAAATTCTGCAACACTCTAAGCTATATATATATATATATATATATATATATATATATATATATATATATATATATATATAGTACAATAGCACAATGAACCAGCCACGTTGTATGGTAAAAGTGCTCAGAACTCAGTGAGGTCCAGTCACACTGCAGTTTAGTATGAAAAGAAAAATGTTCAAGTTTGCTACACAGCAATATACTGTAGATGTAGATAGAGTAGAAGTATGTTAAGTAGGTGAAATTTGGTAAGCTTGTTTGAGGGCTTACCAAGAGAGCTTAAAAATTTGGAGAGTAGAGGATAGTCTTAATTAATGAGGAGTGTTATTCAGAGTGTGTGCAGCCCAGGAGAAGTCCTGTAACTGGGAAAGTAGCAGAAGTAGGGAAAAGATTGCAGGTAATAAGGTTATAGTCTGAGAGAGGATAAGGGGAGATGAGCATAGTGAGACTGAGCATAGTTTACAGAATGCAAGATTAAGACAAATATCATCCTTATGAGTAGGTGAATCATTCCACTGGGGAAGACCAAGAGATGAGGTTACAGAGGAAAACTTAGAGTCATCAGGAGATGAAGGATTGGTTAAGAAATCAGAGAAATGAGGGAGTCATGCAGAGAAATGTTGAAGAAATTGTTGGCAAGATGTATTAGGGGGCCAATAGATCACTTTCAGGCACAGAGAGAAAGGATTGAAGATGCAAACAGTATGTACTTTTATTAATGTTACATAATAAATATTAAAATAACATTCTTTTTCAGTAATAGAATTGTTGCTGCTACAATCAAATTGACTCCGACAGTACATATTGTCCATCAGTGTCTCATTTTGGGGTTTAACAACAAATCACTCTCAATCCAGTTGTATGAAAAGTATATGACTCATTTGCATATGTTGTGATCATGGCAAACGGCGTAGTCACCGTGAGGGGCCCACACACACAAGAGGGCCCCCATAAAACAGAATTGACTACTGCCGTTCCTTGGAACCGCTATTATACTATGCAGGGGGCATGCAATGGAAAGGATGTTACTGACATCCTTGATCTCACTCTGCATAGTATAGAGACAACTGCCACTACACAATGGCACTGTGGATACTACCCAGGGGGAGCATTAATCGAATGAAACGAATGTCACTGAATGACATCCCTGATCCTCCCAAGAACAGTAGGGGCCCATACAAGTTAAAATGCCCAGAGACCCCCCATAAGCTTTGATCCGGCCCTGGTTGCAATGGCCAATTTAAGTGGTATCTTTTATGCTACCATTCTACTGTAGATTAGCATTAGACACTAGTAATTAACAATCACAGGTAAATACATATTTCCATAAAGTTTATACGTTGTATGTTGTTGTATAGTACCTGTTTGTATAGTAACTGTTTCTAGCTTTACTTTTGTGCAAATACTGTAAATTACATTTCTGTTCTTGTTTCTTTAGCGATACTTAAAGGAGTTTGGATATTTACAGAAGCCACTTGAAAGCGACAGCGAAGATTTCAGTCCTGAGGAGATAGAAGAGGCTGTAAGGTAAAAGCCTTAATGAAAATCAATATTAAAATACATAGTTTAAGATTAAAGCTATAGCATTTCCCTCTGCCCGCTCCCCTCCCAAATGCCTGAGCATGCCTGCACTTTCATGTGCCTATATGTTGGCATTAAGGTCAGCCAACAATACAGAAAATGAGAATTCCTTGTATTGTAGTCCTCACCACTTCACAGGAAGGTTATAAGGCCAGCTCTTTGCTTTATCCAGTGTCATCCACACAATTACACAGATTTCACATTGTAGACAGGAATATCTAACAATGGTAAAACAAGACATGATAAAATCAGGAAACTAGAGCTAAACATTGAAATAAAACCAACAGGTGAACATTCATCTTTTTCTTGCCAATAGCAGCACTGACACTGTGACCTGCTTTTTATGTTTACAAAGAATATTGAGAATATTACATGATTAAGGACAATGCATGTCGCTTTCAATGGTAAATCAGTCTACTCAACACTGGCATAGATGAAAATGTCATTCCCATTTCCTTTGTATGCACAAGAGAATCATTTATGGTCTGCAAAACAGATTAAATGGAAGACAGAAATAGAAGTTCCTGACTTCTATAGAACTGAATAATGAATTGAGGACCACCTTATTTTCATATTGTTCTGTTGTCTGATCACACTTCTACTGCTGGGAAATTTGTCTTTGGAGCATATTCAACCCTTGCCAAACAGAAATTTCTTCCATCAACATCCATCCCCGTAGATATAAAGTGGGTCTATTTTTATTCTCTTCCACTCCATTCTCTGTGTACGCTCCCCAGACACATTTTCATCTGCGGTTATCCAAATTGTTGGATTAATTGATTGGCTGACATAATTTGTTCTCTATTTGTTAGAATACCCTTATATTTATCCCAATCATGCTTAAACTGTTCTGTAGTATTAGCCTCCAACACTTCTGATGGGAGGTTATTCCACTTATCAACTATCCTTTCAGTGAAGAAATTATTTAGCACATTCGTAAAAATAAAAAAAAAAAACCACAAAATCACATGTATATGTATTCACAGACCTTGCTCAATACTTTTTTGATGACTTTGGCAGCAATTACAGCCTCAAGTCTTTTTGAATATGTCACAAGCTTGGCACACCTATCTTTGGGCAGACTTGCCCATTTCTCTTTGCAGCACCCCACAGGCTCCATAAGGTTGGATGGGAAGAAATAGTGCACAGCCATTTTCATATCTCTCCAGAGATGTTCAATCATACCGTCACCCCAGTCTGAGGTCAAGAGGGTTCTGAAGCGGGTTTTCATCCAGGATCTCACTGTACATTCATTCATCTCTCCCTTTATCCTGACTAGTCTCCCAGTTCCTGCCATTGAAAATCTTTCTCACAGTATGATGCTACCCCACCCTGCATCACTGTACATCAATGGCCTGGTGATGAGCGGTGCCTGATGTTCTTCATACATAACTCTTGCCATTCAGGTGAACTCAAATTGAGCTGTAGGAACATCTCAAGGATGATCAGTGAAAACAGCATTTACCGGAGCTAAATTTTGTGCTTCATGGCAAAGGATGTGACTATTTATGTAGATGTGATTTTATGTTTTATTTATTTTTTCTACTTTTTCACACTGTCATCATGGGGTATTGTGTGTAGAATTTTAAAGGAAAATTTTTGGAAAAGGCTGAAACATAACAAAATGTGGAAAATGTGAAGTGCTGTTGACACCCTCTCCATATATGCTCTCCCCATAACCCACCTTATTACCTCTAGCCCTGTGTCCTTACTTTTCTAACTAGTTTCTTTTTCCCTACTAATCCGTACACTTTTCCCTTGTCCTGTCTTTCCCAACAATCCCCTTGTGTTACTTTTGTCTGCATGTGAGGTTTACTTGTTATATTTATGTTTTCATGCAGAGCTTTCCAAGCAGCTACTCAGTTACCTGAAACAGGGGTTATTGATATGGACACCATGATGAAGATGAAGACACCTCGGTGTGGATTAGCAGATCCCTTTAACCAGAAAACATACAGATATCTGCTACTTGGTAAATAAATTACAAATCAACCACTTACATTATCTCTACTTCAATGTGTTAGTGCTATTGCCAATCTTATTACAAAAGAAAAGTAGAATGCCATTTCCGCATACACATTGCAGAAGAAATGTTATACCATGTTATTTCTGTGGCATTAAAAACTCACTTCTCTGGTAAACACATAAACAAATACACAACTAATACTGTGTTCAGTTCTGGAGGCCATAAGAAGAGCCACCAAAATGGTACATGGTATGACCAACAAAAACTATACAGAAAGACTAGAGCAACTAAATATGTACAGCTTGGAGCAGGGAAGGGAGAGGGGTGATATGATAGCAGCTTTCACATATATTCAAGGAGTGGTAGGTTCAGAGGAAATATGCAAAAGAATTACAACACTTAAAAGGGAGTTAGGGGAGTTAACTGGAATAACCTCCCATCGGAAGTGGTGGAGGCTAATACAACAGAACAGTGTAAGCATGCTTGGGATAAATATAAGGGTATTCTCAGTTATAAATTAGAGAATAAAATAATGTCAGTATAGTTTTAAATACACAACTGGGCATATCACAGTTGAATTTACTTTTAAAGCCACAATATTGTTGTTTTACCCATTAAAGGTTTGATTTTGTAATTGCAACTTTTTATTTTTACTATTTATTTTAACACATCCCAAAGTTTCTGCCTCTTTTGGAAGCTTTCTTTTTCTAATCTCATTCTTGAAAGTCTGTGCTTTCCTAACAGCTGCAACACACTTTGCAAACTACCAGATAAGTATTTTTATTCATATTTCATTTAGGTGTAATACACAATTTCCTTTTACCATTTATTAGGTCGTTGGAGGAAAAAGAACCTGACTTACCGCATACATAATTACACACCAGACATGACCATTGCTGATGTCAGGGCTGCCATCCAATCAGCTTTCAAATACTGGAGTGACGTCACACCCCTAAAATTCAGGGAGATCGCATATGGAAGAGCAGACATAAGGATTTCATTTCACAGACTGGGAGCTGGCTGTTCGCGTCCATTTGATGGTCCTGGTATGTATGTATGTATGTACAAGCATAAATAAATATGCCCATCTGCAACTTCCCAGAGCTCAGGGGGGTTTGGATATTCCAGACATTCCCTCATTCACCCAAGCTGAGCACTTCCGATATATCTCAGATTGGATGTTACAGAGGGGTGTATACGTTAATAGGGCTCTAGAGGACGCTCTCTTTTCTCCGTTCTCTCTGGCTGCAAGTCTCCCTTCCCACTTCTTTCCGTTCCCATGTCCTTTTCAGTACTACCTACCGTGCGTGGCTTCAGATCAACAAAGCATATATTCGCTCTATGCCCCTTGTTGGGGTAACCCCTCTTTCCCTCCCAGCCTGGAAAATGTCTCATTCTGTACTTGCCGTCGAAAGGGCATACTATCCACTACCGGCGGCCAGACCTTCCGGACTTTGCGGACATTGAAACAGGTGTCGCTCGTTTTCTCAGAAAGTGGCAAGCATACATTTCTATATTACCTTCGACAGCAAAAACCCATATTTATACTTTATTTGAGAACACTACATGGTTTCTCATGCATAATCCCCTGTAGACTGTCTCCCCTACTTGAGCCTATGCATGTGATCTCCCGGAGATGATAGCACCCTCCCTTTCCTTCCTCTCCCCTCCACTTGTCTGTGTCTCCCCTTCTGCTCTTGCGTATGTCCTCTTTATTCCTCTTTTCCCCTCTCTCTTTCCTGTTGTTCTTTGGGGAAACTGGCTGTTATATGGATTCTTTTGCAGTTTGTCGGTTCTCACTCTCATGATTGCTTTTATTCTACAGATAGCTCAGACTGCTTTTGCTGGCTGCCTTGTGTCAGCCTTGTTTTCCCATATAGTGAGTTGTATTACTATGCCAGATATTTGTATTCCTGTTGTTATGTTTCCCTATTTATGTTTTTCCCCCATGTTAGGTCTCAAAAATGTAATAAACAGATTAAAAAAAAAAAAAAGAACAAGCCTAAATAAAATGTCAAAAGTTATAATAATAAATATAACTGGATTAGATGCTAATCTATATCACCTGGAAATATTGCTTGCAATACAGGCCTAGGTTGTGATCAAATAATGTAAAATCCTTATTAGAGTGAACAGTAGAGATATGCGCTCTCAATAAGCAAGTTTAACGTTAAAGTAGACCCTCTGTTGCTTGGTAAGCCAGTCGTGTCAGAATAGGATCCAAGGCCACTGATCATATGTCGATCAAAAAACAAAAGAAATCTTTCTATTAGCTGTGGTACTCAGTGAAACACGGAAATCTATCTGTAGATCATGTTAAACACATTGCACTAACCTCAGAGAACAGTCTATTTGGGGAATCTATTAAGTGATTCCTGTGTATGCTGGCAGTGTTTACAGGCCTGTGGGATATATTCATTGTCAGCTTGTATATAATGCCACTAGAGGTAAGGGCATATTGTTAGGAAAAGGATACGTGTGGGATACATGAACTTGTTGCAGAAAGCAAGAGAAGCCGTTTAGTTTCTCAGGCGTTTGAGCATTTTGTTCTGTCACGGTACTGATCTCACACAACGTTCTCTTATTTGTACTTTCCATTACACTTTTGTCATATAATCAATAAAAGCTGGCATTTAAAATGGCTTGTGTTACTGGCCATTTATTTAGAGGCTGATTTTCTTCTGCCCTCATTTTGCTTATTGAACACGTACATGCCCCCCCCCCGACATTCACATGTGTAAGGCATATAACAAGATTATTAACACAGGGGGTTAAAACTCTAAACGAAATTGTTACAGTGACATTAATTGTACCCAAATAAGCAATTATCTGCCTATATTTGACCACACTTATGGACTAGCATTATTTGCCCTTTTGAATATTCCACATTCCATAAATGTTAACTTACATATTCTATATACTCCACCAGTTCCAACCACCGCTAACACAACTGAATGATGGATACTGTGTGGGTATGGGAAGTGTAGTATTTCTACCTCCTGCTTTGGTTAGTTATACTCAAAAGCACATCTCCTGTAGGTAATGCTTTGTGTTTGCATTACAGGGACAGTCCTGGCTCATGCGGATATCCCAGAGTTGGGCACAGTACATTTTGATGAGGATGAGTATTGGACTGAGGGTACATACCTTGGTGTCAATCTGCGCATCATTGCAGCACATGAACTGGGACATGCTTTGGGTTTGGGTCACTCTCGGTACAGCAATGCACTCATGGCTCCTCAGTATGCTGGATATAAGCCTAACTTTAAGCTCCACCTGGATGATATAAAGGGGATTCAGGTCTTGTATGGTAAGTAACATTTTACAATCCTTTCATCTCCTTTTCTCACTATGTTTCCCATGTTGCCATCATTCATCAACTTATTACTTATTTTACACAATTTATTTATGAGCATTGTTCTTATTAACAAGGCTGCAACTACATTTAGAAACATTACTGTTCATTTAGAATAAAATAAACAAACAGACCTAGCATTCATGTACTGCTTGTATTGCATTTTGTACCTTCAAAATACACATTACACAAAAACAACGACATTGTCTGCAATATAGATGATACGTAGGTCATAACAGATTGTTATTAATTATATTGTCTATTTGTCTTTTAAGGTAAAAATGAAAACTATGAGGAAGATCCAGAAGAGCCTGTTACAACTGAAGCACCACCCGAGTTCACTACTCCCTCCAGCCCAATGCCAGACCCTTGCAAAGACAACCTTGATGCAATAATTCTAGGTAAAGATTACCACTTAGAAGGTCACACACTCATTCTTTCACTCTCTGTCTGGATAATTATGCACTAGTTTGTGTCATATAATACTGTTATTTATCCAATTATCCAATGTCTACCCCAAGCCATTTCAGGGAAATCCATCCAGAATTAGGACTGCGAAAGAGCACCAAAGCACCAATAAAAAGAATGGTTATACTGACCCCTTCACCTTACTTTATTTCTCACCCTCAGCCCTTCCTAAGCAATAATGTTCTAAAACTACAAGTCCCAGCATGGAAACAGGCAGATGCACAGGGAAAAGAACAACACGGGCGCACAGGTGCCAATTCGCCTGCGTGCGATACGCAATATTTCAGTGAGAGGAGAGTTTAAGCATTCAATTTTGCAGGAGATGCGCCCATCACATCCGTCCGTTTTAATGAAAAGTCGATGTAGTAGGCGCTGCAGTTACTTCGGTTATTGAGAGAAAAAATTATGTGAGTAGATTTTTTTAAAAACTTTTTCATACATTCACATTATTTTTATTTTCAATAGCCTTGCATAGTAGCTGCAGCGACTACTATATCTGCTTCTTATGGATGAAAAATACAATGAATTAAGCTGAAAGTGCAGAGGCTGCAGCTATAGAAGGCGCAGCCTCTGAGCTCACAGAAGCAGGGAAGAGGAGTATAACGGATGGCCCTTTTCCCTGGTGCTATTCAGAGGTGGGTGATTCGCCTCAAAGCCTCTGGCTCGCACGGACTGATGCTTGCTGGGGCCACGCAAAACTCTGGTTCAGGTCCCTTTTTTATACAACATTGGTCAGATTGTTTGCAAGCATTAATGAATTACGAATTAATGAATTCACAAATAAATTAATAAACATCACTCCAAAGTTTTCTAGATTTTGATAATAAAAAGGAAAACAAGTGGACATTTACAACTGGACAAACCATGACCAAACCAATAATGTCTGACCTATCTACTCCATATGTAGGGCCAAATGAGAAAACCTATGCCTTCAAAGGAAACTATGTGTGGACAATCAGTGACAGCGGCATCAGTCCTCTCAGCAGAATCCAGACTCTATGGAAAGGGCTTCCGGGAAACTTGGATGCTGCTGTTTACTCCAAGCGCACCAAGCGGACATATTTCTTCAAAGGTAAAATGTTCTTGTTTAATTCTCATTATCGAGTTCATCACTGTAAATTGAAATGATGTAAAATAAAGCTCATTCATTTCTAAATATGTCATTTAAAGTCTGAGCAGCCTCAGCTAAATTGGGTGAAATCATTTTACTTTTATCTTCAAGTCATAGTTTAAACTTTATGCCTCCATTATGCCTTATATCTATGGTTAAAGGTTCAGCATTTATATGCCTATGCAGGGTTTTTATGTTTCATATAATTGTTTGCATATAAATGTTTGCATATGTAAATGATATAATTACATTTCATTTAGCATCAGATGAGGCAGGATGCTTAGCGATATTCATCGTTTAAGGTGTCCTTTAATACTTACTGGAAATGATCATTTGTGTTTCTCAATTTTGGATATTGCTCAACGAGTCACATAAAAGAAGGGTCATCAGGAGCCATTTTATTAGTCGATTTGTACTGAAATATTTATTTATTATTTTATTTATTAACAGGTTTTTATATAGCGCCATCAGATTACGTAGCGCTTTACAATTTAACAAGCAATAAGACATGACTGGGCTAATATACAAATAAATGTGTTCATTCTTTAATTGACTGTAATAAACGTAGTCAGTGGAGAAAATTCTAGTTTACATGTATATTATTTTATGCTGTTTTTCAGGTAGTAAATTTTGGAGATATACTGATTTTAAACTGAATGCTGGATACCCAAAAGTATTAACCAGAGTGCCTCCAAATATCAGTGCAGCTTTATACTGGGAAGGAAACCAGAAGATTTTCTTTTTTAAGGTAAATTGTGTGTCCAGTACCCTACACAATCAAACCGGTATTACTGTACTTGGGGCAGATACTTAGTTGTGTTTTATAAAAGCAGGGAAATGTAAAATCAACACAACTTAAATATAAACATCTTGTAGGAAAGTCGGCAATGTTTGTTGTAGTGGGTTTTGGTACATTCCTCACTACCCTTAGTTATAGCAAATTTTCATCTGAGAAAACGTTGACAGCACAAAGAAACTCACTCTGCCAAAGTAACTCACTCTGCCATAGAAACTCACCAGCTGAATGGATGGGATGTCTGTCACTCATATCAGCACTTCCTCTCCAGCCGGTGAGGAAACTTTGTGGGATTGGGGGTGGGGGGCACCACTAGAACTAAATCGTTATAGTGAATGGTGCCGAAGACGTGGTGATTGTTCCAAGATTGTCCTGTTTATCAGTACCAATATCCACTAGAACAATGCCCAGTGGATGCCCAGCTTAAGTCTATATGACTGAATTGCCAGAATGTCCCAATTGTTGTGGGACCATGATGCTGATGGGGTTGCCTAAAAAAATATTGGACCTTATACAGAGTGGGGCATCTGTCTGTTTTTCAGGAGGATGGTTTGTGGCTTTTCACTCTGCGTATGCGCAAGTTTTAAAACGGTGCAACAATCGCATCTGACCTTCTGTGTGATGTTGTAAAAGTGGACGTGAGTCCAAATTTACATACAATTTTTGGGTGTCCTGGCTCTGTGCACCTGTATCCCCCTCTGGAAATGAATTTGTATATGACTTTTCTGCAGATCGTCCACTTTTTTATTTTTGAAATGTAAAAAAGCATATGTATTTGATAAAAATATATTTAGATGTTTAGAATACACAGTGTTTAAAAGGTACTGTAAAGAACATTACCCATGTTCACCATACACTAAGGGGTATATTTACTAAGAGGTGAGATTGCAGTGGGATTGAAAAGTGGGGATGTTGCCCATAGCAACCAATCAGATTCAAGTTCACATTCTCCAGGGTGTAAAATTAAACTGAGAGCTTGAATCTGATTGGTTGTTATGGGCAACATCCCCACTTTCCAATCTCACTGCAATCTCACCGCTTAGTAAATATAACCCTAAGTTAAGAAAACCCCTGTTGTTCTTCAAACATACAAACCTTATAATTTAAGGATTGAACAAAACAACAAGGACAAAGCATTATCTGCGCATCTGTATGTGTGAGGCAAAAAAAGAAAGGTCTCATTTCTTTGCGGAAAACCGCTACTTTGAACTTTCATTGATTTAGTTTTACCTTTTAAAGAAAATTAAATCTTTCCCCTGAGTTTCACAGTAATTCACATTTACAAACATTTGGTCCCAAACCTTTTTACCAACTGTTGTTATGGGCTGTGGGAGGAAATACACATATACAGTGTGCACAGATTATATTATTTATTCTCTTGCAGGGTGATGACTATTGGCAGTGGGATGAATTAGCCTGGAGCATTCTGCAACCTAAAAAAATCTCCAGTCTGTTTACTGGAATCCCTGGGAAGCTGGATGCTGCTCTTACCTGGAAGAATGGAAAGGTTTAT
The DNA here is from genome assembly GCA_016617825.1 of Platyplectrum ornatum. Lineage (NCBI taxonomy): Eukaryota > Metazoa > Chordata > Amphibia > Anura > Limnodynastidae > Platyplectrum > Platyplectrum ornatum. The sequence goes on along the minus strand of JABWIB010000070.1, from coordinate 30,767 downwards.
TTTTTCAAAGGAGACAAGTATTGGAGGATGACCAAGCAGCTAAGTGTGGATCGGGGGTATCCACTGAGCAAGGCAGAGCGCTGGATGCAATGCTATAACGTTGATTAATGACACTTTTAGAACCATGATTACTTTTTACAGCAGTTCTGATGTCACCTACGACATCTGGGAAATATCTCTATAGACTGGTTACTGCTGTGTCATCGGGCACTTGTCAATTAGAGTGAAGACAATTTATCATATTTACACAAAGGGAAATTTCTGAACATGTAAACAACCATATGTATATAATGATACATTGAATGCGGAGAATTCAGCGCCATTCCTCGATTGGTCAGCCCCTGGGCCAATGCACTCGCTATGGACAAATATTTATACAGGGTGTGATGGACACACTTCTACTAATCAAATCCTGGAGTCTTCAGTTTTAAAATGATACAGTCATAATAACATATTTTATATCTTAGAAATGTATTGATCCAATGAACTTACAAGAGATTTAGTACATAACATGCTGGTTACTTTGCATTTATAACTTATAAAGGCTGCATGGCAGATGCTTTTACAAGGCAACAATGCAGTATGTTTGGGATTGAAGTGCAGTGCCTGTACATGGTAAATATATTCTTAATCTACAGTGCCATCTGCTGGCAGGTGACAATTGACATACAAATAATAAAATATGTGCTGTGGAGTAATATTTTACTTGCATGTGATTTTATTCTACACTATTATATCCTCCATCATATATGAATAAAATAATCGCATATCCAGAAAAAGGAGTGGGGTGGGCTTTTCTATCACCATACTGTCAGTGCAGGGTCTTTTAAGCCAGTACATTCAATTAAAAACAGTTATTGTACCAGCTAACTCGATACAGTTTAAGGGTATGCACAGATTTATATCAAAACATAACAGATATACTAAGAGAGCGCTCAAAGTGATATAACTACCTAATTGTTTCCAATAACCTGCCTTAAGCTGGGCACACACGGTAAGATAAATCGCTCCAATTGAAAGATCTTTCAAACATCGTTCGATATTCTTTGAAAGATCTTTCCGCGTATAGGAAAGCTCTTTTCAACCGATCGGCCGATATCGTTTAAAAATGTCAGCAAACGATTTTTTGATCTAATGGTCTGTAGAAACGTAAATCGTTTTTTATGTAAAAAAAATTGTTCCATGTGTACCCATTTGCAATAATTCTACCTTTAAGGGCACTTTAGAAGCAGAAACCAAGCGATTTTTTTTTATCGTTTGCAAGTCCTAATTTGCATCATTTCTTTTTCATACAATTATTGCACCGTGTATGTCTGCTTCCAATTCCCTAAATAAAAAATTAAATTGATTCCTTTTCCATCCAATCTTCAGATTGGAACATTTATCTTACTGTGTGTGCCTAGCTTTAGAAAGTACTTGTATGGCTATTACAATACAATATTAATCATAACAGAACCAGTTATATTGAAAACATATTATATTTTCAGTAATCTGATTTTACAAACTCTCCACCAAAATAGGCTTCAAATGAATTATATAAAAAAGATGTTATAGATTAAGGGTGTGATAAAGTCTGATCTTTAAAAAGTTATTGGACCCAAATAATCGACCCATATTTTCTGTTCTTGCAACTGGAAAAATGTCCATATTTTGCGAGTGGGCGCGATAACAATTGAATCGGCCCCATAATCCAACATTGAAATAATTTATTTAGTTTTACGCTTAATTAATTTATGTGTTTATTTTAAGCAGCAGCAGCAAAAAAAAAAAAAAATATTATTTGCAATTGTAACTTAAACAGTAAATTAGTACTTGCCGGAGATGATTGGTATAGGCATTGCAATGCCTCTGGAGTTAATGGGCTACAAATTACAATGTTATGTTTTGTCGGGCCCATTTGCATGGTCATTCAATCCTCAATTTACTGAACACACAAGAACCACAATCGAAACTTGCAGGGAGAGTACATTAATCAGCACCAAACTCGAATCAATCTCCAAGCTGCATACAACCATATAAAACTGAAGTCCTATTCTAATACACAACTATGACACATAATACATGTGTTCTTTTATAGAAATATATTCACTTTGAAAATGTATACTTTAAATAGATTTACAATTTAAGAATAAATAATAGTTATTTATAATATGATATTTAATAGATCTTTATAATCTTCTTTAAACAATGTATTTCATTGATATATCTCTGTCTCTGAGAAATATGTGTCTTAAATGATCTTACAAAGATGTCCAATCTATTTCATTCCAGACCATGAGGTATATTTACTAAGCAGTGAGATTGAAAAGTGGGGATGTTGCCCATAGCAACTAATCACATTCGAGTTTATATTCCCCAGTGTGTAAAATGAAACTGAGAGCTTGAATCTGATTGGTTGCTATGGGAAACATCCCACCTTTCCAATCTCACTGCAATCTCACCGCTTAGTAAATATACCCCCAAGGGTTTAATGATATGAATACACATTATGTCATAGTTTATTTTCCAGATTTCCAGTTGCTTTCTCAAGATGGTGACTCACAGATAATTTCTTTTCTTCATTGATAATTCACTAGGCGTATATTCTTATTACAGATGCCTTTCTCATAAAAGCCTTTTTACATAAATGTCTGGCTTTTCACAGATGTATCTCCAAAATGTTTCTCCTCCTCGCACATATTTGTCTCCTCTCTTCATCCTCATGGTCTGCCACAGAAACCGATATCTCTCCTTTCCCAACTGTAACTGTCACACTCCCTTACCGACGGGTATTCTGGGATATGTAGTCTCATCCAACATTAACTTATATATGTCTTTTTATCTCTGCTCAGCAGCGGATAGTACGTGTATTATTTATGATATTATTGCAGCTGTTGTTTATTCTCAGAAATTTTGTAGGGTTGAAGTCTGTTGGGGCCCCTGGACATGAATGAATGAATGAATGAATGAAAGAAAGATGTGGATAAAAAGTTAAAGAGGTTGAAACATTTACATATGTCATTGTGTATTATACATTTCAAAATAAAGCCTGATATTGTGAATCTAGGAAGAAGTCCTATAATCTCTCATTGCTTCTAAAATATCCTGGATTATGGAAACCACTATAAATATAGAATAAACAAGGGAAACATGTAACAAACTTAATTTCTACTTTCTCCTTGGATTCCAAAAATTAAACTAAGTGAAAATGAATATTTCATCCCTTCAGAGATGAGTAACATTTCCTTCGTTACAAAAGACAAAGCTTCTCCGTGACTTTCCCAGTGGGGTTAAAATCTGTTTCTGCTGATCCAATGACAAGTTATGCTGCTGTCTAAATGCTGTACAGTCCTGTGAGATTTTTGCACGCTTTAAAAATACATTTTGTAACAATTGGAGGTTTAAATTGACCTACAGAATAGCAAGAGTGATGTTTTATATGTTGCAAGGTCATTGATTTGCTACAGTACATAGAAACAGTTATCCCTATTCCTGCAGACACAAGGGACAAGGCTTTATGTCACTTGAATGCTACAGACCTATGTGCTGCATACATACTTCATGTGTAAGCTAAACCAATGAGCCAGTTCAAACTAAAGAACTCAACTTGGGAGTATATGGTTATTGCATTAGATACAGGCCAGGGTTCACAGTGAGGGTGTATACAGGGGTATGCCATACCATCACTTCTCCCACTGGTGTAAGTGGAAAACTAAAAATCCTCATTCACTTCTGTTATTGTCTATGTTTCCATACCGCCACTTCTGCCTCAGATCATAAATGTTTGTGATTTCCACTCTATCAGAGAATGACAGAATTTTGTGACTGTCCTTGTGCACACGTAATGCTCCAAGCATGGATCTGGGTCATCAGACTGATGCACTGGAAGCCATTTAGGGTGTGTGGCAGCACAGAATATGTACAGTGAACAAGAAAGGAGCGTTTTAAATATTACAGTAATTGGTTAAAGACCTTACATGCACTCCAAATTTTAAACCCTCCCCTGTTTTATGTGGGGACACTCACACAGGAGTTAGGATACAGCAGGGATCTGGTCCATATATATTAAGATGGATTCTTTAATGTCAGAATTTTGTGTCAAATACTTTTAACAATTTGGACTAAATTTACTAAACGGTCGGATTAGAAATTAAGGGTGTTGCCCATAGCAACCAATCAGATTCAAGCTCACATTTTCTAGTATGTAAAAAGAAACTAATGCTGGCCATACACCTGTGAGATGCACCTCTCAGATACGTGAAATTAGCCTGAAACAAGGCAACATTCAGCAATGCAATATACGACTGTGGGAGTGCTCATCGCAACATTACACCCAATATCTGATGGGTATATGACCACAATTAGAGCTTGAATCTGATTCTATGGGCAGGATCCCCAGTTTCCCAATGCTGCAGTTTATTAAATACAGGCATTTGACTTTTCATCCTGGACATCAAATGCCTGAATGCATCAAAGCTAATTTTTGACTGACATCTGAACATATGTAACGACACACACAGCGCACATTGCTTATTGAATGTGAAGGTGCGTAGAAGTTGATATATATGGAAATTAAAAAACTCAAAACAAGAACTTACAAATGGACAGATACAGACAGACAGATTACAAATGGTTAATTCAGAAGTCTCACCCAGAATTCAAAGCAAAACTACTGTGTTTCCCCGATAAGACACTGTCTTATTTTTTTTTTCAGGACAAAAAACCACCATAGGGCTTATTTTCGGGGTAGGGCTTATTTTATTGACCTGCTTTTAATCCAATCATGTCCCCCCAAGTGCTACTGACATTATGGCACCTCAATGTGATTTAGGTAGGGCTTAATTTCAGGGGAGTGCTTACTTTAGACAGTTTACTGTAAAATAGGATAGGGCTTATTAGCAGGGTAGGTCCTATTATAGGTGAAACACGGTAGGCAATTGCCAGTTTTCAAATATGGAAGTTGTAACCCTTTGAGTGTCTTTTAATCACATAATATGGCATCTACTTGTCACGAGATGAACGATGTCACCCTGCTCTGCCCTCAGCAACCATGTAAACCCAAATATAACCACAACAAAGTCTAAAAGCTGGAAAATGAAGCCACATGTCCATTTATGATGCTCTGCAATATAAAAGGACTGCTGTAACTCTGTATTCACATTAATAACAGAAAGCATCTTTTGATTTTAATACTTACTTTTCCCTAATGGAACATGAAAGAATTACAAAGATAAAATCATATCTTCATGTTCAGGTTGAAAAGGGCTCTGGAAATGATTATATAACAAGGGCAGGACAGCTTAATCTCATCAATAGAAACTTTTCCTACTGAGAACAAATGGAGCTTCTGAGACAGAAGTCCATTACCAGCAGCCCGGAACAGGCTGATTGATTCATTTTTATCTGCTCTTCACCACACTCATCACAACTCACATATGGCATAGACTTTACCTCTAAACTCTAATTCTGTTTTCGAATATATTTGCCCTCTCTGTACTTCAACATGATTGTGCTCGTTATTACACTTGTACCTGTTTTTCCCTTACTCCTTGGAACAAGCCCTAAAGCTGGACACACAATAGAGCGATTATCGCTTTAATGTGGAGGGAAGCCACAATTTCCTCCTGGGGAAACATCCTGTTATCGGGCCCACACACTAGAGCGATAATTCTGAATGAGGAGAGAAGCCCTGCTCGGATTGGCAGGCATCCCACCCAGATGATTGGATGGGATGCCTGTCAACCAGCACAGGACTTCTCCAATATTCATACTCTCCTTTTTCATGAGTTTCTGGGATTCTGAAGTGCTGTGCGCTGAAGAACACCAGACAGCTAGGGTGCGATTACCAATCGGATTCTTCATCCGACCAGATAAGCATGGAAAAAAATCCTCCCCACACTATAGTACAATTTTTAGCCCAATCCACAATAATTTTGGAATTGGGCTGATAATTGTCCTAGTGTGTGGCCGGCTTTAGAGGAAGCAAAGATGTTGTAGCCTGAAGAAATATGCCAGCTCGTGCTAAAGGCTCAGCATTCCAAACTCCTGGCAATGTATGATGGGACTTGTAGTTTGACAGCATCTGGAGTGTCACAGGTTAGCCATCAGGGATGTAGTCTATGAATTCACATCACCAACACATTTCAATGAAGTCACTATTTTTCAGTATAGTATACTACTATAATTATTTATATTTACTTTCTGCAATATGTAATAAGAATAAGAAATATTGCACCTAAAGATTACAGACCATATCAAGGTTATTATGCTTTGCTTCTCATAATTTCATTATTATATAATAGTCTGTGGGGTATATTTACTAAGCCCATAGCAACCACTCAGATTTGAGTTCACATTCGCCAGTGTGTAAAATTAAACTGAGAGCTTGAATCTGATTGGTTGCTATGGGCAACATCCCCAATTTCCAATCTCACCGCAGTAAACATACCCCCGTGTGTGTAGTAGCACTTAGGATCCCAGAACCCTACCTTAACTTTTCCGTAGCTGACTGGATGTGTATGGAAAGGATGCATAAGGGCTTAGCCAATTTGTAAATGTATTTTAAGCCTCCCTCTCAACCAGGACCTAGGTCTGCAGGCGCCCCCTGCAGGTGAATAAAGTGCGGCGTGTGTACCGCCACAACGTGATGATGTCACTCTGCTTCAAAACCACCAAGGAGGGAGGTGGAGTGGTGCCAGCCGCTCTCCCGGTTTTTAATTATTGTGGTTTTGTTTACATTTTTTCACCATTTATCCATTTTTTTTTATTTATCATATTTTGTCCTGCCACCCTCCCGGCCGGCTGGCCTAGGCGCCAGCCTGACTTCACCTAATGGGCGTGCCAGCCCTGCTCCCACCACCCCTGATACAAAAGAACCCTGTATGGAGGTGGAGTGGAGTGATTTAATACATGTGTTGAGAACTTACTGTGGCTACTTACACAAACTTCTTTTGTAGACATCTATTGTATAAAGGTCTTGGTGAAGTCCTACATGTCTGTGTGCTATTGTCCATCATGAACACAAGGGGGAGTCACAACACCTGTCAGAAATCTACATTAAAACATCTGTTAAACATTAAGAAGCATCCAATAGTTGGAAAAAATTACCACTAGACACAAGAAAGGGGATCTATGTATTGTATGTCTTTATTTATATTTGAGAAAAACACTTGTGTATAATGCAGTGAGTCTGTCAGACTAAAGGTGGCCATTTATAAATTGAATTAATTGTAATCAGTATTAGGTTGAGAGATGATGTTTCCTAGTACAAGTGTAATAACAGTGTAACAGTAACGCTGGTCAGTATCTGTGTGCAAAATGCAACAATAAAGTATTCTCCCTGCATGCAAACACTGACTCTTGAAAAATCTTTCGATTGGAACAATTTATCTTATAGTGTATGGCCAGTTTTAGTCTATCCTAAGGGTATAAAACAGAGGTCCCCATATTGTGCACCATTGCACCCTTTGCCTCAGATCACGTTCTGGGATGCTGCAAACCCAGGAACCAGTAGCCAGTGTGGCACAGGAAGATGAAGTCAGCTAGAAGTATTGAAGATTGTTTATAAGTCCAGTTGCAGATGTGTGTTTTTTTTATTGTTGGGTGTTGATTTATTAAACCCTACCTTAACCTTCTCACTCGAATCTGTCTAAGTAAGGATCACTTAGGGGACTTACTCACCTCATTTGTGTATCTCCCCTAACACTCGTCATTATACATAAACACAGACAAACAAATGATTGTCTATACAAAAGTATTTATTGAAATGAACGGGCGCTAGATTTTAAAATGTCAAGTCTTTAAAGGCAAAGGCAGCCCTCATTAGCATGGATTTGTCACTTGCACCCACAGAAAAGTGACGCTTTACTATTATTAATTACTTCGCCAAAAGGAGATACAAATACACAGAAATGTGATTAAAATCCCCCCAAAGACTTTATTTCAGAAAGCTCACACTCAAGAAGACAGTATAGTGTGTCTGGCATATGGCTGAAGCTACAACTGACTAATACTATGCCCAGCCCCATGGTGGGAACATAATGCAGCTATGTCAGAACAGAAAATCGTAAATGATTAACCTTTGAACATTTGGTAGAACATCAAAGGAATATACACAATGCCCATTTTACATTTTAGTCAAACATAATAGTGCTTTGTTCCTCTACAGACACAAACATTTCACAAAAGTATGATTGATAAAACCAGGAGAAAACTAAATAGTCATTTTAACAAAGGACACTAACAATATGATTATTCTATAGTTCTAAAGGTGGAATCCTTTTGTAGCATTGAGACATGTCAACACAGTAATTTTCCAGTTATAAAATCATTCTATATTGTACTGTTAGAATAGGTTTATGACGGAACGCACCTTTACTGCCATGTGAGACACGGAAAACAGTACAGGCAGGCGTCGGTGTGTTTCTGAAAATACATGTAACCCTATACAAGTGATTCTCCGTATCCTCAATCAGTCCCAGGGAAAGCTGTGCATTTGCATTCTAAAGATCAGGGAGAAATTTGGAAGAATCTCACATAAAGAAACCAGAAAGGGGAATTTATTAGAGGAAACACGACGGTTTATTTGTTTCGACTACTGGACATACCCCATAAAAGGCACACTGTGACAAATTCCCTTTATTATTGTCTTACACACTATTTTTCTTATGCCTCTCAGTTTAGTTAACTCTTTATATTGATATTAATAAAGTGCTAAAGTTTAAATGTTGTCACAGTTCTAAGACACCATGCATGGCAGTCAATAGAGTAATGTAACACAAGAGTGGTTTGATTTATAGGACCTAACTAAAATATATATATTTACTCATTGTTCATATAAAATATACAATATCTAGGGTGCGTAATCCTCTAGCAAATGTACTGTCAAGAGTCAGCAAAGTTAGTTATTTGCAAAATTATTTACAATGACAAACATAACAAAAAAAAAATACATTCGGCAACTCTACTGGCCTTTACTACAAAGCCAGAACATTAACTGGGTTCACACTACATGCATGAATGTGCGTGTAGTGAGCTTTAGAACGTATCTAATTTCGGCATTATGTGCAGGTATATGTGGAAATGTAAACATAATGAGTATCTTTATACTGCTTGTTAGGTACACTCTCTTGTAGGGTATGTAGAGCAGATTATATTCCATGTATAAAGTCTGTTGACATTACAGAGACTTACGTAAAAAAAAAAAAAAATTCTACAATACACTTATAGAGAGCATAGCAAACAGGCAACCAGATGAGCATTGTATTAACAAGAGATATATTCAAAATATTACTTATAATAGTAGTAATTTGTAAAGGTGAAATGCTCTGCACCCAGCTTATTTTGCGATTCATATTTTCACATGTATTTTAGAATAGTGTCCTGGTTAAATACGTTGGCTCCTTATAAAAAAAACACGAGACCTGTTCACCACTTGTGTATCTCACACACACGTAAAAACACACAATTTAAAACGTACACCAAACTAAAATAGCGCAATGAGTAGAAAGTCCCTGTGACTTCTGTTTAATCAGATATACATATGGGATGGGATGAATGCTTCTGGGTACTGAGTGGAGGACATGTGCAGCCATCATGTAAGGCACATAATACAACAATGGCAGCTCTTTACCCTGGGTTCAAGAAAAGAGATGGCACCTCAAACACGGATCACAGGAGTGGTGGCAGTAAGGGGCACCGTGGACCCGCACTCATAGTCCATGTCCACTATAGTTTGCATGTTTGTGCTAAGGCTACTCATCGATGTCCCTGTGCCAGTCTGTCGATCTCGCAAGCTCTGAAGGTAACTCTGTAACGAAGAATACAATTAACTCATTAAAATCAAGAAATAATGCAAACTTAATCACAGCAAAGTACAATATAAAGAGATGTGGCCTTGTTCAAGACAGAACACAGGAATATATGGGCATAATCATCACATAAACGTATTAGAGTATAGACTATATGTTTTTGGTACTGGGGAATGGTATCCATGGTGCCAATCTACACCACACTTTTCTATAAATGTTAAATGAAAAACAGAAAAATATTTCTCTAAGGTCATCTTATATTAGCAGCATAAGACAGAACAGCTTTCCATATATGAAGATGCTCTCACCGGTGCCAGTATGTCCCCAGTGTATCTCTTCATAGTGTTGGCCTTGCGGCGGTATGTCCCATCTTGTGGAGCAACAGTCTGGCGTTTTTTGGCCTCTTTCTGTCGAATTCGAAGAAGCTGAAGGCGTTTCTGGCGTCTGTTTAGTATTACTGTCAGAGTACAAAACAAAGTGAATGGAAACAGAATGTGTCATTTGAAAGCAGAGCACCAGGCTGGCCAGAGAGTGCACTGCATTCTATTACATTGTCACAACACTTGCATCAAGTCCTGGGAAGCTCTAGTCACCAGACAAATCACCACCAATATTCATAATGCGGCCACACATTTAAACACATAATTATGTATGTATCCTATTCCATGGAGAAATAGTTTGTCAGCAGGTAATCTGCAGAAACCAAAAATACTGGAAACAAAAGAACATTTTAAGACATGTGTGCCTTCATCGCTATATATGGGTGGTCTGCAATTTCCCAGGAATTCTTGTTTAACTAAACTAACTATCATGTAGACATGTTGTTCAGTGTTAATTGTTCCATAACTGCAACCCTTGACACCTACAGGTCAGTGTAATCTTTTAGAAGGTCACAACCATTTTAACCATCTCATTAACCTTTAACCTACAAACATCAGATGACCCTTCTAAGCATCACATGGACATAGAATGGGCTGTTTTGTGCATAGCCTCAAAGTAAAAGAGAGAAAATGGACCTGATCCAGAGCAGTGGCAGGAAAACCAGGCAAATAGCTGATTATGCATCTAGGTGAAATCTGGCCTATTTATATAAAAGAAAGTATTTAAAATAAAGAGATTTTATTTAAAAAAATATATGTTTAGTCTGTGTTTTATTTATCATTTATTTTTTAATTTAAAAATTTTCATTATTAAAATCCGGCATATGAATTAAACTAATGTGAATATATTTTATATATACCTATTCACATTAGTCTCATTCACACGTGCTGCAATGATGCGACAGTGCATAGGCCCCGACTATAGACTCTGACCACAGGGACGAAGGGCATAGCGGATGCCCCTTTTCCCTTTGTGCTATTCAGTGGCATGTTGCACGCTTGCTGCGGCCTACAACTATGTATCAGGCCCCATAAGCATAGCGCTAATATACCACAATCAAGTAATAAAAGGTGTATAATCTAAATTTCAGTAGCTTTTCCACTTCATCACACACAAAAAAACACTAATCCGTGGTTTAAAATAACCATGTATTTACTGAAATAGCAGGCAGCCAAACTTGTGTCCGTCTCACTCCTATATCTGAAATCATTGTTTCAGATCATGAATGATGGAGTACATAATAATAAAGTTGTAAAGACCACCCTATACTTAAGAGAACACTTTATGAAGATCACCACTTAGTATCAGTATTCTTGTCAGCTTATAAAGGTTTGGGAGTAAGGGCAAAACAGGTATATACCAAGTGTATACCTGGGCAAAACCATTCATTCAATTGCAGGGGAGGCAAGTATAAACTGCGATAACAGAATTAGAGTTGAAAGGTGAAGGTCCCTAGCTCAATTTTAATCTACAGATATAACTTAATGCTTGGTTGTTTGTGAAATTACTCACCCCTCACATTGCAACATGGTTTTGCTCAATTCTACACTTGCACCTAAAAAAAAGGTGTAACGCTGAATCAGCCCGCACATGTCTACATTACTAAACTAATACAAATAACAAAATGTATTCATGTGGCTTAAATCAGCAATGTACCTACCATCAGTATGAGAGAAGCCTTCAGCAGTCAGTTTCCACTGGACTATAATTCCCAGAATGCTCAGAACTAGCCACATACCAAGGACAACCCAGCTGAACCAGCAGAGGGAGTGCGAGTCTTCTAGGCGAAGTCGATCATATACATACTGCACTAGCAGCATCATCTCAACAAAGTAATCTGCACACACAGTCATAATAGTGGCTCCAAATGTGGCAGTGGAGATCACAGTGAAAAGTTTCTGCCACTGCAGGTTGAGTAGAGCAAAGAGCATAGCAGAGCCCATCATCACTCCTACAGGAATCCAGGCGGTGGGAGGGTGATAGAACTGCTCCAAGCCCACCAGGCAGGCAGTGGCCAGCAGCAGTCCAAGAAGCAGGCCTGTCATAAAAAGACCCACACTGTGCACAAGCATTGTCACCAGTCCACATAGCAGGCCTATGCCAAGGGCGATGCCTGCACTTAGCTCCAAACTCAGCTGCGTGTCCATGATACGCTCTTTGTAACAAAGTAAAAAGATGACCGCTGAACCAGCCAGCAGGCCCGACAGAAACATAATGGCTTTGAAACACCTGTAACCTGGGGAAAGATTGGACAGAAATCGAAGATTAAAGATGTGTAGAAGCACATGTATTCTAGATATACACAAATGTGAGCACGACCATAGACATTCCACATACACTAACTCTGCTTAGTTTATGCGAATATTTACATTCCAATTTGTTCATGCTTTTAATCATTTTTTGAACATAATCAAGGCATTAATAAAAGTACAAACCCAGTATTAAAACTCTAAAGAACTTCTGGATGCAATCGTTATAATCGATTTTGGGAGCATGTGTACAGCAAATTCACAGATAATACAGTGCTTACCAGGTTTATGACTAGATAGAGCATGTTACATGTAAAAGCAACACATGAGCTATGGTAATTATGGCTTAAAAAGAGAAGATCTGAGATTTATATCTATCTATCTATCTATATATATACACACACACAAAGATAAAAGGCAGGCTGTTTAAAGTGCTCTACACTCCTCTCTACCATATGATTGCTCGTTCCTAGAGATGCTGCTCCACAGATATATTTTGATAATAAAAAGAGAACGTATGTACATCTTACGTCTATCTAAGTTTTGTCGCTTACCAAAAAAAGTATACACAAGTCCAAAGAGGCAACATAAGGAGCAAGCCACTGTTGGAACCACATCATAATGCCTTCCATTTTCCAGACTACATAAGTCCATGGAAGGGCCGTCTTGCCCAGTGTCCACATCTTGGTTATTGAAGTGCTGCAAGACGTCAGGCAAGACAAAAGGTGACGAATCAAACGCCATCGCTGAATGTTGAACTCAAGTGTAGGTGAGGGTGTCCATTCATGCGAGTCCTGCAATAAGACACAAGAAGTGCATTATAAAACTTTTTTCCTAAGTACATGTATACACAACTACATATAAAGTAAGATAGCTAATCTGAGAAAATCTTAAGAGATGAAATAATTCACATGAAATCTTAAACATATACGATGTCATGGAATATATAAGATGTATATACAGTAAACGCACAAATAGTATTTTGTCAGAAGTAAAAACACTGAGAAATCTGTTTTTTGGATTATACTAGAAAAGCCACCATAGAGACATTACTACGTGGTAGACATATCACACTTTAAGACTGGGGCCCATCTTGGTTTAAATTTACACTCCTCATAAGAGGTCGCATATTAGTAAGACTTATCTAGACTAGAGCAGTTTTCTTTTTAAAGAATTCTCCTTTATTAAATAGTAAGCAATGAAGTTCTGCGATATTAGACTGCATTGCATTCAATAACATGATTCTGTATGTGCAATACAGTATATGTGAGGCGAAAACTGTTCAATGAAGATTTCTGCCAGTTCCATACTGCTACCAGCTTAATGTTTTTGCGGAGAAACAGGAGTAGAGGGTAACAGCTGGGAATCCCAGCCATTCCTGTGTGCAGCCGAGCCCTTTCCAGTACAACATCTGGTGTATACATAGTAACAGTGGGCACCCCCAAGCATGAAACGTGAGAGCCAGTCCTGAAACTCTATACATACTAGAGTGTAGCACTTCTGTACACCATATGTTAATCATTGTGATCACATTACTGACCCGGCAATAACCTGGGGTCTCGGTTCAGTGTGAACAGGGTATTATTTAGAGATTCTGACTCTACCCCCCCCCCCCCAATGCAGAAACCCAACAGAAGGTAACAAAGCAGAGGGAGGTATATTTTACAGGAAAACATAATTCTATAAAGTAAATGGTACCATGCAACAGAATCTCCAATGTCTAGCAAGGCAGCTGTGGCCTCCTTCACCATGCTCTGTAGTGTATGACCAGTGTCCTCTTGGCCAGCATTACCGGAACATGAATAAGCCCGGCTGACACATAATATACTCCCGCATGGACACTAAGTATACTGTCTAAGCCAGGGCATGACTGGATATCTGATACTGGGCCAACCACGTCTGGGTCAGTAGGACCCATTAGACCATGCAGAAAGTCGAGAATTAAAATTTGTATACTTTGTGCTATCTTATATTTATTTAAAAATGCACTTATTAATGAATACAAATAAACGCTACTGGGGGTACAAACTGAAAAGAAACGCTATTGAGGTTACAAGCCTTCGGGACACACTGATCGGAAACTCTGTATTAAGTTAGAGAACATTTCCATTACATGAGTCAGTTTGAGAATCACATATTGAATTAGTCTTTAAACAATTATGTATGTCACTTTATTTCACACTGTGGTGTGTGGAAGTGGAAGTGTATGGGGGTGAAAGCAAAAAAAACCCACCAACAATAAAAACTGCCTGGTAAAGTGCTGTGTAAGTTAAAAGAATTCAATGTAGCCAGTAAAATATGTACTATTGAAACAGGAGATTACCTGTAATACTCCGTTCACATTACATAGCCACAGATTCACCAGTGTTTTCTAACCCTGGCGATTTGCAGCTGCGCGGACCGGTTGCCCGTTCACACTACACACTGGTGAAGCACTGTGCATAGGCAGCCTAGGACCTGGCATTTACTGCAACCCCTTCTTTTTAGTGGAGTCTAAGACCCGGCCAAAGAGCCGGGGTTGCCATTCGAACTGCATTGTTGTGTAGGAGGGGCCAAACTTAGTCATTAGCAAGCATGATCGACCCCGGAAGGTGTGTGTTGAAAACGTAAACAAAGCATATTCGTGCATAAAGTTAAGGTACAGAACACTTAAAATGTCCTAAAGGCAAGTACAAGTTAGGGGAAGAAGAAGGGAGAGAACTCTCCTCTCTCTCTCTCCCCTCTCAGGTGTACTTATAGAGGCACTTGGACGTAGGTCTGGACCTAGTCCTATATCACAAAATATTCTATACACTTCATCATTTTGGAAAAATGGTGTTAAATTTGAAAGATGTGCCGAGAAAAAAATCCATATAAGTACTAACAGAAACTATGAGCCACTACCATGTTTACTAGCCAAATCTTATTAAATGTGTTATTAATAATAACGCTATTTAACTATACACTGCCCCTGTCTACCCTGANAAGGGGTCTGGCATAGTGCTTTGTCAGCAGGGAATGGAAATTATAGATGGTCTTATCTCTGGAGTGGGATAACCAGCACTTAAATAGTCAGTAATGAAAAGAAGAGAAAATTGGATTATGCGCAGGGTGGAAAAAATGACAAATCTATCCAGGCTCTACATGGAAAGTATCCTGTTCCATAAAACATCTGGCACTGCATGTGCAAACACAGACTGCAAGTGCTGATGAGAAAACAGCCGAGCACACTTACACACTAATCTGGAAGCTGGACTGATGGGACTGATAGAAATCTGTGCCCACGGTATAAGTGTCTGCCAAGAAATCAGCAGCCATTGAAAGACATAGAAAATCATGGGGGCGGGATTTCTTTATAAAGTATTGAAAATATTATAAAAAGGTAGGAAAGGTAGAAATCTTCTCAGAATGGATACATGGGAAACAGGATGGAATATAGCTTTTCAATGAAATCAGTGGAAAAGTGGCAGTAAGGTATACACTCTGATATTATCATAACTTGGAAAGCCAAAGGATACAAGCAATAAGGGGCAGATCCAGACTTGCTACAAGTGGCTGTTTTCCGATCACTAGGATTGTAAACTGCCCCCTTTTGGTAAGCGGTGCCGGTGTGGACACTGCTAATAAGATCGGTTCTAGACATCTGTCCTGGTAATTTAATGTAATTTTATGTGGGCAGAACAATACTGGAAGAGAGGGCTGGTATGTTACTGGTACACTAAGTGCAATCCAGAATTCCATACTGTGTTAATCTTAAGGGTTTGGTTATTGGAAGGGTGTACAAGTAGCTTCTCTTCATCCTCACAGAATTCCGAATGTTACCGGGACTGGGAACCAATATCAGCCAATGCCAGGACTAAGCTGAGTTAACAATCCCAATAATGCAATGTTTCAGGAAATCAAATGATAAATGACATAAAATGTTTGAAATACTTGTGCATCTTTCTGCATTTCCTCATACACATAGAATAAACAAAAAAGGATGTACTCACCTCCATATAAAAAGTAATAGTAGGGGTATTAAATACCCCTGCTAAGAATTTACACCTCGATGCTGATGTCAGGTTAATACATGTAAAGGTCCTAAAATGTGATTAATACATTCCTTAAAACTCCTTTATTTTAGCAGATAAAATCAAATAATAAGTAGCTGTATATTTATCCAAAAAAGGGGGTGGGGGGGTAATAAATTCACTTATTTTACATTCATGTTTTTCTGCTGAAGAAAAGGATTCTTTGGGATATTAGAAATCCCATTTCAGGAACTTGTTCAGTACTTTTATTATATTTTTTCCATGATTTGTATCTATCTACACATTGTGACCGGATCAAGATTTTCTAAAGTGAAACTTCTTTCAAACACTAGATGCAGAATACAACCACAATATAAAGTGTGCACCTTAAGGGTAGACAGTAAAGTTCTATACTGGCAAATGAGTCTTTATACTTTGGGGCAGGGCTCGAAGTGGGGATTATATAGCGGCGGTATGCCGCTAAGCCACGCCCCTTATATAAGCCCCGCCCCCTCCGGACCCGCAGTTTTTTTCAATACCCCCCTCCAGTGCTGAGGGGGCGGAGCTTACAAAAGGGGGCGTGGCCTCNCGGGAGAAGTGCCGGTATGCCATACCGGCATATACCGGCCCACTTCGAGCCCTGCTTCAAGGGGTATATTTACTAAGCAGGGAATTTGCTGGGGAATTGAAAAGTGGGGAAGTTGCCCATAGCAACCAATCAGATTCGAGCTCTCAGTTTCATTTTACATACTGGAGAATGTAAGCTCAAATCTGATTGGTTGCTATGGGCAACTTCCCCACTTTTCAATTCCCCAGCAAATTCCCTGCTTAGTAAATATACCCCTTTAAGTACAGACAGTGGGATTGGCGAGGGATGTAAATAGTACAGATGGAGTCTACCGTAAAGGTATTTAATTATTGGCAATCTCTTGTGGAAAGGTTTGGGCATGGAGAGATGCACCCACATGGGGTCATATACTGGGATACCCACACTGTACATCTGAATGCTGCCTCTTGTGTGTAACTGGAACATTGTTTAAAAATAAAACAACTTTTTGAAGCTTTGTGAAAATCTAGCACGACAGAAAACGCTCAATTAGAATATGGATGACTGACAATTGTGCCATTCACATGCTACACAATACAATGCTGTTCACATGAACTACTCTATGGAGCAATAAAACCATTGTGGATTANTGTCATTTTATACTTGAAGAGAATTGCTTGTCTCTCGGATGACATTGGGCAGAATATGTGAGGCAGAAGAACATGCCTAAACGTTATTTAAATGCATGAGACTGATGTTTATTCATAACTAGGTCATGCTCACCCCTTACATTCCAGAAAGAAAGCGCCCATTGTGTGCCCCTCTGCCACCCGCACTCCCACTTTCTTCAGGACCCCAACTTTGAGAGCCTAGAAAGTGCCCCGCTCTGACCTGATGGCCACCGCTGAATGTCACATATGTGCTGAAAAGGCCAGCGTTCCATTAGCTATCAGCGAAGGAGGACCCTTATTGGGGGATGACAGTTAACCCCTTCAAATCTACACACCCGTTCTCTCATGGGAGTGAATGCAGTAAAGTCAAATCAAACACTGCTGCAATAAGGGTTAACAGAAAGATCATCTCCACAGCGGAGAGGCTGGAAAACATGGCTTTTCAATGCTGCATTTTTCAAACTATGGCTGACCAATGGTAGCATCTGTTCCTCCAAATCTAGTGTGCGATCATTCTTTTATTCTCTCATTCGTTCAACTGTCTGATGGGATTTCTGCTAGAAAAGAGACCTGCTGTGAGATGCCAGTTCCTGGACAAAGTAGAACAGTTTACATTAACATGATCATTCGTTTCTGCAGGATTAGTACAGGAGGGATCTCCGCGCAGACAAATCATAAAATATTAATAAATAATACCATAAAACAAGTGTTCAAATAATTATTTAAAACCCCAGCATTAAGTATCTNGTGTTGTTCTAATACAATTTAACCAAATCAGAATGATATTAAGCTAGAAACCCCTCTACTTCCTAATAAGCCAATAAGATCATCATATAAATGTTTCAAAAATATTATGCTTTAAAAAGGATAGTTAATAAAATGTGAGTGTTTACTAATATACACAGGCACAGAAGTAACGAGACGAGGCAAACAGACCGTGTTCCTGGAAAGTCAGTATAGGTGTTGTAAGGAGTCTTCCAGATATGCTTAAGTTATTGTATGAGATATGGGTGCAGTATCTTATACAATGATGGAGGAGGATGAATGGCATAGCGGAAAGATACACTGGCCAGACAGCTGGCATCTGATCAAGCAATAACAGATACATGTACAGACAAGGACACTTTACATGTAGCAGAACTAGCGGCTTAGGAGGGTGTTATTCCGGTAGGAAGCATGACAGCAATGCAGAAGCGGAGCCACAATTTGTCAGCTATGCAGGGGATAGACAGGGCAGTACGGATTACATAGAAAGGAGTAATGTGAACACTCACTACCCCATGCCAATCCTCCTCACCAGCTGCTGTCATTCCCANGCTAACATAGGGATCACATGCAGCCAAAACCAAGTCTGGCACCAGATAACAATTCCATGGCCAGCAAATTACCAGTCTGATATGGGAAGTACATTATTTCCAGGTGGGACAGGGACCCACATTTATTGTNGGATACTCATGATATCCTAACTCCNAAATAAGGTATTCACAATGCAGGAAATGGAATGGCTGCTGATTAGTATGTAATATACTAATATATATTACTATGCAATTACATTAGCACATTTTGGGTAAAACTATTTGCATTTAATGTTTATGAGATGGACACATGCTTTCTCTACACCATCAAGTCATGTTAGATGTCTCTGTAATAAGCCTGCAACTAGGTCAATAGATATAATAATGATCTATTGTTTTACCTATAAGTGCAAAACAAAATGTAAAAGTTAGAGCTGCACTTGACTACTGCTATGTGTCAGATTACCTACCCCAAGTCTAACGCTGGCCATACACCTACAAGATGCATCGTATGNGTTAAATGCACATGCAATGTACATGAAATAGGCAGCGACTTACCTGAATCTTNCCTGCAGCACATGATTCAGCAACGCAATGTGTGACCGTGGGAGTGCGCACCGCATCATCGCACACGTGTATGGCCAGCATAACTTTTGTCCGTACATTACTTATATTTAAATACATTTTTATGTTGGGAATAAGAACATGCAAAGTAGGGAAATACACTGACCATACATCAGTGAGCTCTATCCTGGAGACACACCACATGTCCTTAATGCACATGTGATGTACACGAGATCAGGGGTGATTTACCTGGATCTTACCTGCAGCAGACAGGGTTCAGTGATGCAATATGGGACAGCGCATCGCATCATCGCACCCAATATCAGCCAGCAACAAACTGCAATCATTTTATTATGAATTGTTATAAGTTCTTATAAGCATTGTATATGTTTGTTCCATAATGGAAGTAGAAGCCGGTGGGACATCATGCATGCTATGTGGTATATAGCACAGCAAGACACAGGTAACTGAGGAGGTAATATTTCATCAATGAGAAGGGCGCACTCCACCCCAAATAAACAGACACGTGCCATCATCTCCCGCCCCATCCCTTCTCACCAGCTACTGATGGGATTAGCTTAGTGCAATGCAAACTACAACCAAATGTGCATGTCCCACTGATCCCTTAACATCAGTAAAACAAAAACATGCAAACAACAACGCATGCGCACTACAGCCAGGTGCTGTGACTGCCTCATACACAACACAGCTTAGACTATTAGCTGTAGATAGCCGTTGTGTTCATGGTGNCCCTGATAAAGGCTCAATATTAGACTTCACTTACTTNACCACACACTAGAGCGTATTTCGAACGATTGTGAAAAATTGCAGAATCGGAACGAAATAATCTTTAATTGTTCATTTGATGATATTTTATACTATGAAACCTAAGTTCTATGCACTTATTAAATCAGGGAGTTTAAATAAATAGACTATTGGTGGTGAGTTTTGAGAGGCCAATAACTTGACACAGATAGAATCTTAAATGTTCTCTTGTATGATCAATGTAAAGAGTCCTACCACGTTTCATACATTTTAAACAGAAATTTCTGCTGTGCCTCTCAGTCACCTTGTATACGAGTGTATGAGTTTCCTGAAGTGTTACGTGAGGCAGCTTTTTATTCTGCTAAGTCAGTGAGTGACAGATTGAACAGGAGTGGCAATGTGATGACAAGGAAACCTGGGTGATTTCCATAACANGTGGACAAAAGGACTGATAAGAGGAAATATCGTGATCATTTTTATAAGCAAACATTGCAGTATTTATAATATTAATTTTAGTTTATATTAATATTTAATATTAATTATTATATCATTAAGTTTTACATACAGTACACTGTTCGTAAGTCTGGTTGAATTTTATCTTGTAGCACACAGGGACACTCTTTGGAGAGTGACANTGAGAAAGATATGAGTCATTTTAGTTATACTATCTGAAACCACTATAATACTGAGGACCCACAGTCATTAGCATTGATAGGATTTCAGAGGTGGGCAAACTATTTATCTTCATACATTCTTTTTTAAATGATCTTTACCCAAGGAATATAGTATTTGTTAGAAAACGTGTNTGTTGAAACCCACAAAGACTGGCTNTAATATAGGTCAGTGGTTCCCTGGAGTGCACAAGCCACTTGAGACCTGCTAANGCTACCATGTATGTATAACCGACATTTAGTTGCTGGGTGTATCTTGGAGTCACTGTGTGGTAACTATTGGTAGTTGGTAGTTATTTTGGCTTGGGATGCCTTGAAGAAATGATGGAGTTTGGAAACCACTGTTCTANGTGCTTTTTCCAGATTCTTCAGTCAGCATGCGGAATGTAACCAGGA
The DNA here is from genome assembly GCA_016617825.1 of Platyplectrum ornatum. Lineage (NCBI taxonomy): Eukaryota > Metazoa > Chordata > Amphibia > Anura > Limnodynastidae > Platyplectrum > Platyplectrum ornatum. The sequence goes on along the minus strand of JABWIB010000070.1, from coordinate 9,448 downwards.
TTTTCATAACTGAAAAGCCATCATAGCCGACTAACTACATAAATACCTCTACAATAAAATGATCTATTCCACAAACCTGATAAAT
>JABWIB010000069.1:194877-215750 GCA_016617825.1 Platyplectrum ornatum | reverse complement strand
AACACACAGGTTAGTAACCTCTGAGAGATATACCTCCCCTCATACACATAACCCGTGACTCTGTCACAATATATATATATATATATATATATATATATATATATATACCATACACAAGCTCCAAATTCTTTTTCTTTACTTCAGACAACACACTGCAATGCTTAAGCAATATTCTCATAACTTCTTCAGTTATGCAGACATGCCCTCTAATTCATGCAATTGGACCACCCTCCATCAATATACAGTACCCCTCCGATTGTAATGACTAAATGGCCGACCCTGACTCTCCAATTGAGTACAGTATAGGGTACAATACAGTGGTCGAGGTCAAATTTTTAGATATAATTAATCGTTTTAACACTACAAGATCTATAGGTCTATATCTTGTATGTAATTACAAGATTACAATTAAAGTTATTACCGTATACACTCGAGTATAAGTCAACCCGAATATAAGCTGAGGCACCCAATTTCAATATAGCAAATATAAGCCTCCTCCCAGTATGTCTGTCACCCGTGTGAAAGGCTCATGTCACTAATGGATCATTGCCTCCATAGGACTGTATTGTCTCTGGTCTCTATGCCCCAGCTCCTATAGATATATATGTCTCTATTGTTTCCCTGTTTCCTGCATGTGTAGGGTTAATATAAAGCACATAAGGCAATGTAAAGCTCCATGCTACCATGCATGTGTCAGCTCTGTGGGTCAGTGTGGTGGGTGAGTGGCATGCTGCCTGCCAGTGTCATGCTCTCCCCCTCCTTTACCTTAGCTCCATCTTAGCTCTGAGCAATGTTTGCAGCTCTTTTATCTGGGGAGAGAGGAAAACACTGCCACACAGGAGAAATAAGAAGGCTGCAAGCCTTTTTTGGTCCAAGAAAACACCATAGGGCTTATTTTCGGGTAGGTCTTATTTTAATTAACATTGACAGAGGTTTATATAAACAGTCCTGCTTTTATCCCCATCATGCCCCCCAGTCCTGCTTTTATACCCATCATTCCCCCAAGTCCCGCCTTTTTTCCCCCTACAAACTGGGGAATTTGCAAGGTCTTATTTTCGGGGTAGGTCTTATTTTGGACAGTTTTACAAAAATTAGGGTAGGGCTTATTTTCAGGGTAGGTCTTATTATAGGGGAAACACAGTAACCAACCCATCGTCACTACATATAGATAAACATCAGATCACTTTTATTCTAATTCTAATGAACAATATAAAGCTATTACACAAGTATACAGGTTATACAATACAATACAATACAATACAATATACAAATATGTAGTAAATATACTAAAACATTATATAAGAAGTTCAGCCAGGTGTGTGGTTCATCAGCCAAGCAACAAGAGAGACTGAATGTGTGGTCAGCTTTCTTTTTGTGTCTGTGGAGAGTATACATATGTAACTTGGAATTGAATATCAGGTTGTGGGCATGGGGGATGTTACATTATCAAACAAATGATCAACAATTCATCCATGTGGTTGGGGAAGGGAGATACCTTACACGTAGTAAATATACTATGATAATAATATTATCATATTGTATAATCTTCATCAGATTCCCAAAAGGAAACTCCACACTATACTGATAAAATGAAGGATCGAGAAAGTCCATTGCTCGGGGATCACCTTTTTTGTCTCTGTATTGTTAGGATTCACCCCAAGAGGGGGGGAAGCTAGGGCTCACCTCAAGAGCGAACCTTGGCGGGGAAGCTACTAACCAGGCGAAGAGTCCAACCGGGAAATGGACTTCACCCTTGCCCCTAATGGATGGGATGGACTTGCTTGCGGCAGGTCCCATGGCAGGTCGCGGCCCTGGATAGCAACCAATATAAACAGGTCCAGAAAAGGTAAGTCTCAGGTCATAGGGGAGAATAGAGTTCAAAGCAGATCCATGGAAGCGAAGTCCCAAAAGTAAGCATGATGAAAGGGGTGAACAATGTCCCAAATGGTAGTCCATCCGACAAATGATATGGGTGAACATAATGAAGAGAAAACATAATCAATAGCATGACGGAGAGCAAAATAGGACTGACACACAATAAATTCATGGAATCTCTGAATTTGTCATATATTAATGTAGGGTATACAACACCCTTTAACTGGCAAATGCGCATCATGATCACTGATATGAGCTGCGACTGATTTGTGCATATGAAAGGCACACGACTGTCCCTATAGAGTAACCACTTTGCGCATGGACAGACATGTGGTTGTTATTCATATACTTAGAAAAGCTGTCCAGGCTGGAACATAGTGGGCATATATGCAGCTGTCTGTTCTCTTTCACTGCGCTCTACCCAAGCAGAAGTTTGAACTTTAATACTGTGTTTACGTTTTTCTAGCGTGCCAATACTAAAATATCTGCTTCTTCAATATAAAATTATATCTGCAATTTTTTAGAAATTAAAATAAATGGATTGAACCAATTGAGGCTTGAAAGGTTAAAGCTTTTTCTAATTTAGTATTCATTAATGCTCAGCATGGCTGAGTGAAGGCATATTTATTGGTATCTGGTTGGTTTGATGAAAATTCAGTTAGCCTGTATAGTTTCTTGCAGTTAAAGCCTTAGGACACCAGGAGCAAGTACTCACAACAGTGCCTCCATCCTCTTACTTTAAATGTAAAACAGTAAAAAAGTGGGGGTGTATACGGGGGTATGCCATACCGGCTCTTCTCCCACTATTGTAATGCAAAAATTTTACATTTCCATTGACTTCCATTATTTTCTATGTTTCCATACCTCTACTTCTGAATGTCCATACCACCTCTTCTAAATTTCAACTTGACCACTGATGTAAAACATATGTACACAAATGAAAGAAGAAGGGGGTGGTGCTAGAAGGTGAAGGGTAAAAGAACAGTAGGCTGGAAAGTGCACATTATATACCTAGGTGATGGGGATTAACAGCTGCAGTGTGGATTAAAGGCACCTGCAGCAGGTAAATGCTATGTACCGCCAACCTCATACTACCATAGTGAAATAAAACATTGTTTTCATGAATATTCTCTTACTGACTCTGATTCTTAATGTACTGAAGACTTGTGGGGGTATATTTACTAAACTGTGAGATTGCAGTGAGATTGAAAAGTGAGGATGCTGCTCATAGCAAACAATCAGATTCAAGTTAAATATACCCCATGGAGTGAAAGTTGCTTCTGTTAAACACCTCCCTGACTGATCTATTACATTACACATCCCCCTTCCTACCATTCCCTTCTGTCCAGCCCAAAAACATAAAGAAAGCCAATAGTGCAATATGTTTACATAGAAGACATTGTTATTTTATACACGGCAAATAAATAGCAGCATACATCAAGAAAGATAAAAAAGACAGCTTATCTGATAAAACAAATGATTTTTTCAACGCGTCTGCAGCTATTTGGCTTAATATTCCTCAGGGAGTGTAAAATATAAATTAGTGATATCCCTATTTACATTATGGGGGACAAATGCTATAAGATTGGCATGCATGCACAAGTGTTCTCCAGTGGTCACACATGTATATGATGCTTTATTGTTTACATCCGGGTCATTTCCTCTTACCTACATAGTCTGGCTGTGCTGCCATTTTGGAAGGTGGACCTTAAAGAATGACCATAAGCTCTGGCTTCATTATATTTTTAACACAATCTTATTCCTTTTATCACCCTGGAAAGGAGGTGATTGGATAAATTAGATTAGATAATACCATTTTTATGACTTTGTGAAATGCCCATCTTATTTTGTAGCTTAAATCAGTGGTTCTCAAACGTTCTCAGTCGCACCCTTAGGGTCTCTATAACGTTTCAAGGCACCCCACATACAAAATAACTTCCCAAAGGCAGAAATACGCCAGGATGACATCAAATCCTAAACAATGCATGAAATTGTGCTTCTAAATAACACTAGAAAAGTTGCACCATGTTGGAAAAAAAACATTCCGTGGCACCCCTGGGAGCACAGTTTGCCAACCACTGGTTTAAATCACTAAACTTGTACATGGATACTTGGGTCACAGATAAGGGTAGACAACCTCTTGGGCATAACCAGTCCTATGTTATGGCTCTTTTCACATTAACTACTAAGGCACAATTTTCTGATTGTGGTATCCTAGCACCAATTTTTTTTTAATCTGTGTATAGTGTGCTGCAGCACAGTGTGGGACATCCAGCTGCTGGAGAAGTGAGTATAAAGGGGTAGTGGAAGTCCTGAGCTGATTGACAGCCATACTGTAATGTCCCATCAGCTGGATGAGATACCTGCCATTTAGAAAGGACTTCTCTCCCCATCGTCCCGTTTATCAGCTCCAATCACAATAGAACAATAATTGTTCTGCGGGACTGCTTGAAAGGAGCTTTACTATCCCATGGGCCAGCTGCACTTGTGATAATGCCCTTCTAGAAAGAATATCCTTTGGGGGCCCCCCTTCTGTTGCAGTGGCTCTCATCTCCCATAAGGGGTCTGTCTCCCAGGTACCCGCTCTAGGGTATATAGAAAATATAGAAAGTCACTCCTGTTCTCTTACCCCTGCCGCTGTCTAATAACCATGCAAGTGCTACCACTCTTGCGTGAATCAAGACAAATTAGATAAATAAAAAATAGGTAATAAACAGTGCTGGTTATACTTAAGTCAATTCCAGAATTTCTATTGATTCTTAAATCTTCCCAATTATCCACTTCTGGCTCCATTTGAATGTCTCCACCGTGTATATAGAGGGATAGGAAAGAGAAAGAACAAGCGCAAATAGTGCATTACCCTTATTTGATTACTTGATTAAATATACAGATTCAGAGAAATATTAATAAAATCTCAATTTAATATATAGCAAATCCATAAAATCTATGGGTTTAATTCCATAGAAAGCATATCCATCACAAATATTCACTGCTCGTACCAGATAGTGACTTTATAATGACATAAAAACACTCAGGATCCAGCATGAATCTTAGTTGCTCTTACCGGAAGACAGATGTAAGTACACCGTACAACATATATTGTCCAAAAGGATGTCTGCTCCGTAGGACTCCCGGGTGTCAATATCTTAGTGCAGCCAATGGATCATGCATGGCTCATCCCTTTGACGCGTTTCAAGCCCACGGCTCTTTCTTAAACAGATCGGTGTCCTCCAGGATAAGTCATGAGGGTTGGCATGGTCAGGACCGTTCGGGACACCAATAGAGGCCTGCCACTCAGGATCTGGTAGCAGCCTGTAGGCCTGGTAGTTGCACCCTCATTAAAAAAAATTTACTATCCCATGGTCCAGCTACACTTATGATAATGACCTTCTAGAAAAAATATCCTTTGGTGCCCCCCTCTTCTGTTGCAGTGACTCTCATCTCCTATAACGTGTCTGTCTCCCAGGTACCCGCTCTAGGGTGATATTCACACCATCCTTTTCCTTTTGTCCTGAACGCCATCAGTCTACGGTGTACCATCCCTATTAGGGCCTCAATGGTCCCCAAGAAAGGTAACATATATGGGATCCCAACCTTTTTACAAAATCTATGCAACAGTGACATAAACGGATAACTAAACAGTCCCTTGTCAGAGCCCAACCTAGAAAAGAGGGTTATAAGAACCTATGTCCTTGGTCCTTCTGGCAGGGAGGCAGATGCTAACCATGATTCATTATTCTGTATGTCACTGTGCCCAGCCAGGAGATCCTCATTAACTACCTGGAGTAACCCCTCTGGGTACTCCTGTGGTGTCACACACCCTATATCGGCTCCCTGGAATTCTGTGTTATTTCTCTCCCTGTCCAGAGGTTTTTCTTCCCAACTCACTCTTTCCTTATCAGTGTCTGAAATGTAAACACTACTGTCCTTTTCAATATATGTATGTTTATTTGAGTGTTTAGAGTAGCACCAGTATTGGCACATAACAAGGCACAAAAATGAGAACTAAGATATGACAAGTGTGCCGGTCAAGGATATGAGTTCCTAAAATGAGTGCATGCTTTATTACATCCCTAATAAACATAGGGATCAAGAGATTAATTCTCACCTTTGTGCGCTTTAACCTCGCTCTGCTCGCAAGCTTACATTCTAAAGAAGATGGGGATATGATACATAGGTGCAATTACATATAAACAGGACAATTTAGTCAGCTGCCAATTAACCTACCGGTATGTTTTTGGGGTAGCTGACTACCGGGAGAAACCAGGGGTTGCACTATGGTGGTGGGGACACAGATCATGATTTATGCAAATCACGACCAAAGCCCATGACCCTGCAGGATGTCATCCAGCCCCGCTCATTCATAGTACCGATCTGCACTCACTACCTCAGCCTCCGCTTGGGAAGAATTGCCCAAAATCTGGAAGTCTCCTGGACATTCCGGGAGAGTCGGCAATCCTGAAAAATACCCAAAAGTTACAAATCATCAATTGCAAAAACTAAAACCAATTTGCAAAAGGGTCCCATATGCTTACATGTTTCATGTCAAGTAGCTAGAAACACTGCATGTGCCAGAGAGCTATACAGGGGGGAGTTTGTTATAAGTATCTAGATATGTAGTTTTAGTGCAGTGCCCAGAACATGCTACTCAGAATATAAAGGACCTTCAATATAACAATGATGCTTCATTCTGATCTACAAAAATGTGTAGAGAGAATCTACTTGAAGTCCATGGAGAGCTGGCAAATCTGTGTCTGAAACCTTATACCTAAAGCTGACCATACACTATGCAATAAATTGTTCCAATCGACCAGCTTTAGCTGGGCATACAATATGCAATAAATTGTTCCAATCAAAAGAGTTTTCAAGAGTGGGCAAAACCATGTTGAATTACAGGGGAGTTACCAATCCACCAATCAGTGTGCTGACAGCCATTCACTGCTTGAAAAAATTTGTTATTGGTGGATCATACCTCCCAAATTTCAACTCCGCACCTGCCAAACCCCGACACATTAATTTTACCTCCCTGCAATTCAACATGGTTTTACCAAATCTTGAAAAATCTTTCGATTGGATCAATTTATCTTACCGTGTGTACCTAGCTTAAAGCTGGTCGATTGGAACATTTTATTGCATAGTGTATGACCAGCTTAACTTCTCTCGCTTAAAGACATCAATGCGATGATACATGAGTTTGTGTCATCTTTGCTGTACAACATTTTCTAATTGTCAATAAAGATTTAATGTAAAAAAAAAGCTCTTCTCCAACCACAATAGTTTCAGCCAATGAAATGAGCAGCAGCCATCCGATGTCATCGCCAGCCCCACCCAGGCTGCACCCGGCTCCGCCCACGTTACAGTCACGGGCGCTGTGTAAGGATCACTTTTTTGTTTATGCTGGGCTTGATCCCGCCCACCGCGTGACGTCACGGGTCACTGGAAGCGTCCGGTTGTTATCGCAGGCCGCACGAATTGCCCCGGAGGGGGCAGAACAGGGACCCAGATTTACCCCGCTATAGCTAAGTAACGGTACCTGGAGATGGCGGCTGCTCCTTCCAGGCGCTCCCAGCAACAACAAGTCACTGGAGCGGTGGGTCACCAGCAGTCCACCCCATCTCCTCCACCGACTGCCAGCGCGGCCTCCCCGCCGCTCGCCCCGGACTCCTCGTCCCCTCCTCGCAGTCCAGACATGCCGCCAGCCTCGCTGCGTCACGGACCGGATTCGCAGCCTGAGGGTGAGGCTGCTCCGCTGCCGGCTTTCATGCCCAGGCCTCTGTCCCCTCCTCCGGGCGAAGCCGCTTCCCTGCTGTCTCCCAGCGCGTCCTCTCTGCCCCCTGCCCCGGCTCCCAGCTCCGGCAGCAGCAGCAGCTCATCGTCCTCCAGTAACAGCATCTCGTCCGGGGGGAGCCCGGCGGAGAGCCCGGAGATCGGGACAGTGGGAGGAAGCGGTGGTATAGGCCCCGGGGGGCCCCTGAGTGCGGTCAGCGGAGCCTTCCGGGAGCTGTTCGAAGCCTGCAGGAACGGCGACGTGTCCCGAGTGCGGAGACTGCTGGAACCGGGGAATGTCAACGCCAAGGACATGGCTGGGAGGAAATCCACCCCGCTCCACTTCGCGGCAGGTCAGTGGTGTCCCTGTGTCTGACCATCATAGGGACAGGCCCCAGGCTATCCTCCAGGGGGATCGTCCTGGTTTACTGAAAGTCTCTATGACTTGTGCTGCCCATGTGTGGACACTGATACAGCAATTACTACTGGAGGTTCCTCAACATGATCGTGTGTTTTCTTCTACACAGGTGCATTAAAATAATACAGCTTTTTGGTATTTTGCCATCCATACCCCACCGCCAGACCCCAATCACCAACCCCCCCCCCAGTCACTGGCTATGCCAACATCCCGCCTGCCCCCGTCACTGGTCTGGCCAGAACCCCTCCTTGCCCCCTCGTCACCGGCCTTACCAGCCAAGTCACCACCCTTGACAGCCCCCCAGTCACCTACTATCAACGGCCTTGACATACATTTATGTTGCTGACCCTGCAGATGATCAGATGATATGTATGAATGATTCTTCAGGCCAGTGCTGACCCAGTAAGTTGTTATTAGGGATAGCTGTCCTTGCTATTTCTAAAGCTCATATCCCTCACTGGCCGCCCTCAGACTTCAGCTAAGGCTGGCGTTTGGCTTTCCAGCTTTGATCGTCGGTGACTGGGACCATAACTCCTTCCCATCCTGCTCCAGGGCAGCGGTCATACGTTGTCCCCTGTCACATGCATTGCAGTATGGGCCAGAGAAATCAAAACATTGATAACCTCCCCAAAAGATTGATGGAGCGTAAACCAAAACCAAATTGTAGTACACAGGTTAATATAGACGTGCAGATTCATTGAAATAGATATCTCTGCCAATGTGCAGAATAGTATCTCTCAGTAGAACTGCTGTGTGGTTGAGGTTATATTTGGGGTGTCTCAATTCCTTCAGACAAGTAAACACCCAGTGACTACAACAGCAGTGCTACTATAATGAATGGTGTACGTCCACTTACATGGCTGCAGGAGAGGAGGGGGCATTACCAGACCACATTATCAGAGTATTGTCGGGGTAGATGATACACACACACACACACACACACACACACACACACACACACACACACACACGGGGAGAGTCAGGGATTCTAGAAAATATCAGATAATCAGTTGCTAATCTCTCTGATATGTTTGGGAATGTGTAAGTGCATCTCGCCACCGCTTCTTCCCTGTCCCAGCTTTGTATGGTAAAAATAAGAGATCACTCATACTTACTGAGTATAGGAGCTGTGCATGTGCTGAGTTTCCTGCCAGCTAGTTTAACCTTCTATCCGGCTCCCAGGACCACGTCGGCTCGCTGGGGATTGCAGATATAGGAAGTGATATTAAATAGTATGAACGAAAGTGTGATGTCCTATATACCTCTTATTCTATAACATCTGGTATTGCTTATGGTTAGAATACTTGCTGTGTCCAGCTGCTCTGCATACCACCGGACAGGGCTTTATGTACCGCTGGTTCAGCACCCCTGTTCCACAAGGTTGTCTGATGTTCCAATATGCATAATAAGTTATGTTTGATTACAAGGAATAATTGCGTTATATTTGGTGTTGTGCAATGCTGGAATAATGTTATTATCTTTGCCAAAATGTTGTCACACTGAAGTTCTGGAATCGAATAATCGTTAAGAATAGTTTATAGGCACAAAATTGTTTGTGGGGAAGTTAATACCAAAATACCAGTTTTCAAGGATATGGTGTAATTTTTATTTACTCATCCTATTGTCTTCTCAAGCAAGTTATTTAATTTATATATACATTGTAGTATACATGATTTTTATGCAGATATTAGAAGCTAAAGACCCTGGGTCTGTTATCCTATCACTGTATATAACTATTTCAGTGCATGCAAAAATAATTTATATATATATATATATATATATATATATATGTGTGTTTGTGTAGATATAGATATATATTTATATTAAAAGCAGGAGAATGTAATAGATAACTTTGCTTGTGTTTCTTCTAGGTTTTGGAAGGAAAGATGTTGTGGAACATCTGCTGCAGACGGGCGCTAATGTTCATGCAAGAGACGATGGTGGTCTTATTCCACTACATAACGCCTGCTCGTTTGGACACGCTGAGGTCGTCACGTTGCTGCTTTGCCAAGGTGCAGACCCCAATGCAAGAGACAATTGGAACTATACTCCTCTTCATGAAGCAGCAATTAAAGGAAAGATAGATGTCTGCATAGGTAAGTGTCAGTTTCCTCAAGAATTGTTATTTACTCCATAACATGTTTATAACTTTAATTTTGTTCTTCGTTGCCTGTTTGAGAAATATCAGGAACTAGACGTACATAACTTAACATAAAGTGGGTTGAATTCTTGGTTATTAAACATGAATTAATCCGTTAATTTAAACACTTAAAAGTGTAGACCTGTGCACAACTATTCTGCAGTGTGAGGCCTTGTTTTGAAACTCTGGGGTCTAAATTTGCGAATGAAATGTGGGGATGTTGCCCATAGCAACTAATCAAATTCAAGCTCTTCTTCTCCAGTATGCAAAACGTAGCTTGAATCTCCCTGCTTAGTAAATTTAGGCCTTGGCCTGCCCCCCATGTCTTTTTTTTTCTCTATATTATACCTTTTTATACTGTAGATAATGTTTAAGCTTATCTTACATTAGGCAGACTGCAGAGCTTATTATTTTGTTTCAAAAATGTGTATACAGAGAAACGGAATAGACTGTTCCTCACTGCCATCATTTTAAGTAAAAGCATTGCAGAAAACATTAGATAGGGGTGAAGATGCAGATTTTCCTATGCACAGGGGTGGCTTATGTGATCTTTAAGCTTGTGAATCTGCTCACTGGGGCCCTCCAGATAGCAAAAGCATCTGGAGTTGGTCACCAGTGTAGGAGTGTGACACACAGAAACACAATAAACAGTGCCCGTTCTTCCACACATATATTTAAAAAAATCTAGATCTCCATTGCAATCCATTTTCAGTTGGGTGAATTTCCTCCTTGAAACTTCATTTTATTTAATTACCAAATTATGTGACCAAAATGCTATATAACATCCAATCCTCAGCAGTGAAGCAGTTAATCCTCCAGACAATAGACCAGATGCAGATCACGGTTCCAGGTCTCAGTGAGGTGCGCTATTTATGTACAGGGGTTGGCAGGGTATGTGTGCTTACGCAATGTATGTCAATGTACAATTCCAGTAGAGGTCTGGATAGTATGTCTGAAGTCTGAACCTGATCCAGGGTTTTTACTTCTAAATGGTGAAATTCAAACATTAATCGGCTCACCCCTGAAGCAGCCTGTGCTTCCATGGTATACAGAGAGTGAGAGAGAGTGAGAATGAGCAATCTTATTTATAGTCCATGTTTGTTCCAGACAGAGGGGTATTACTTGCAGAATACAAAAACTAGAACTATGGACCTAATTTGAGAAATGTATGAAGTAGTTGCCATGATGTGTTGCAGGCCCATGGCAATTTTATTTTCCTAAACGGGTTACAATTTGTTCTTGCCCTTATTTATTTACAGTTTTGCAGGGAGGCACATTTCCATGCACACAATCTGCATTCACATTTTAATTTTACAGATAGAATAGCAGGCCAGCTATCGGTTAATAGGATGTGTGCAGATTTTTTTAAGAGAATAAATCTATAGGATATCAAGACTTTACCACTATACTGTACATTCAACAGTAACATGTAATGTATGCAGTCTTCTAATCCACAAAAAATAGCATTTAAAGAGAGTAACACAGATATATATGAAGTGGTCATATGAAGTGCACTTCCTTTTTACCATCTACCAGTCTAATGTAAAGTTCACTTCAAATAAAACACATAAAGATGGTCACGCTGCAGTTTCAACATTGAACCCGGGTCTGTACTGGCAACAAATGCGTGTGTCATCCAGACAAGAACACATGGTCTATGTGAAGTATGTCAGATGCATCAGGAGTTCAACTCCCTATCGGCTCCTTTCTGAAAAACCTGGGTAAGCATCATTTACACTAGAGGCGACCCGGGAATAACCCTGCTTTTTATCTGTTGCAAATATTTTAGATGAAGGATTCATACTGAGCTGTCATCCCAGTAGTTTGAACACAATAGTAATTCCCTGGTTTTTGCATCAACGTGAACTGGGTTCCCGCATAACTTTGCATACTCGGCATATACAGCTAGATATTGTATACTGGGGGTTATGTGTGCACATGCCATGTACTTTCTAATATACACTAACAAATTTGTCTCTATCGGGTTGCCTTCTCTGGCTGCTCATTAAATAATTGTGAGATTTGAGTGTAAATTGCATCTATAAAAAAGGAAGGCATAGTGTGTAAAACAGCGAATTCTTCCTATTTATTAATTGTAAACGTTATTTACTTTCCTTTCTATGCTTTCCTAAATCTGGGCATTGACCTGCACTGTATTAAAATAATCCCCAAATATTAAACTGTACATAATCTGACTAAATCATTTGCATGCATGAGATGTAATTTTCGGGTGGGGGTTGTAGGAATACTTGATCTGTTGGCAATTTAGAATAATATCCATGTGGATGTCTCTGCATATTTGTTTTATTCATCCACACTGAAGCATTGAATTACTGGCTTGGGAAAAACATTCACAACACCATGAAATTAATTTTGATAAAGAAATACAACAAAAACTGTCTTCACAGAATTTTACTCGCTGGAAATAATGTTTTCTCAGGTAACAGAATGTGGTGGGGGGTTTAACATAAATGATAATTTGTATGTAATTTTATTTTTTATATTAGAAATCTTATAGTTATTGACTTACATGTTTTTGAGATTGTATGTAATACTTCTGGAATTCAAAAGTGACAATTTAGTTGTGGTGTTTAAGTAGCAATGTCCTATTATTTTATATTATAAAACATGCATTGATATTCTATTTTGTATTATTGGAGCACTTATTTTGGTTTGTTATCTAGTACTGTTCTGACTCTGCATCCTTCATGGAGCATGACATTAGTTTTACAGATGCTGACCTAATGGAGATGTCTGATATAATCAAAATAGGAATATAGACTGCCGCAGTAATGCCATTTGTGTATATGTGACCTTTCTGTATAGTTTCTAGATTTTCTAAGCAGCCGATTTCCTATCCAAAATAATGTTAAATACGCTTTCCCATCTGGTTACCTGAACTCGGCTGCTTTATGGTTGAAGTCGTAGTTGAATATGCCCTTGTTATTCAGTGTTAGTATGTGTGTCAATGACAGTGTTTTTGAAATGTATCCTGCGCTCTTTAGTAGAAGAATATAACATTCCAGATATTGTACATGGAGAGATTAAATATTTTCTTGTGAAGGCACAAGAATATATGAACTTTGGCTCAGTGTCAAAGCCTTGTTAATCTTCATTTTCATTACTGGTGTAATTTTATATAAATTCAGTCATTTTGTTTATGCTAAAATCTTGTGTACATATATTGTGTGATTTGCACCGAAACAGCTTGTGACCAATGTAATTAGCCACATGACTTTATTCATCACTGGGCTTCCAGCATTGACAGTTACATTCAAGTGCTCCACACTTCTTGTACTCATTCTGCTGAATGTCAGGTTATATTTCTCTTGTCATTATTTGTGCTTTTTGAAAACATTTTTCCTATTCCACACATTTTGTAACATTGTATAGCAACATACAGACCTAAATCAGATACTTATAACAGGAATATTAATAAAGTTGCTCTTTCTTTATTTCTCATTAATAGAACGCATTACATACAAAAAACCTTTTCATTTGGTTTTCTAATACAAGAACACTGTATAGTGAAAAAATTCTTTGAGGTGAGCGCACAGGGTTATTTTGTTTTTGCTTTTTTTACATATATATTTACATTACTAGTCAAAAATTTGGACACTTTCTCATTTTGGGTTTTTTTTTTAATTATTTTATACATATTATTACCATGAAAGAACACATTGGACTATATTGACAACAAAAAAAGTGTTAAACAAATCAAAAGGTTTAATACTTTAGATTCCTCAATGTAACCCCCTTTTGCTTTGATGACAGCTTTGCACACTCTTGGTATCCTCTGTCTTGGTATCTTCATGAGGTTATCTCCTCCAATGGTTTTCAACAGTCATGAAGGAGTTCCCAGAGGTGCTGAGCACTTGTTGGCTGTTTTTCCCTTCACTCCTTGGGCCAACTCATTCTAAACCATGTCATTTGGGTTTAGGTCAGGTGATTGTAGAGACTAGGGCATCTGACACAGTGCTCCATCTCTTTCCTTCTTGGTCAAGTAGCCCTTTCATGGCCTCGACGTTTGTTTTTGGGTCATTGGCTTGTTGATAAACAAATGATGGTCTCAGTAAACGTAAACAAGATGGAATGGCATAGGTAATGGTTACCACATAACTGTGCCCACGAGACTGGGAAACCATTGGATCAACTGTCACAGCTCTCAGATGGTGTTTCAGGCCCATCAGCATGGTAGGTGTGAATGGTAGGGAACAATGGCCAATATTAGCAATTTGTCCATTAAGGCCTGATATTCACACAGTCTCCTCTGAATAGTTGATGTTGAGATTTGTCTGCTACTTGAAATCTGTGAAGAATTTTTTGTGGGCTCTAATTTGAGGTTCTGTTAAGTAGCAGTTTGAGGCTGGTAACTTCTGCAACACAGGTAACTTCTGGTCTTCCTTTCTTGGGATGGCCCTCATGAGATCTAGTTTCATCATGGTTTTTGCAACAACACTTGAGAGCACTTGAGGTTTGAGAGCAAATATAAAAGCTAGCTGCGTGTTCTGGTGCCAAATTGTAAAACTGGATTAAGATCAATGTGGTTGTTGCTTCTTTATAATTAGTACAGGCGCAGACACACATCATAATATGCTCTGTTACTTCCTTTGTATAGAATACTGCATAGTTTGTGTATTAGTCCGTTCTGCACAGTTTTTGGATGTGTTTTGCATCAAGCACAAATGCAATAGCTCACTTTTCCCATACCTCTAATACATTTTCCCTGTGAGTTTTATTTGTTAGTAGTGACAGCTGATTCTTTTCTATTTTTGCTCTGGGTTACTGGGGTGGTGTAAATTGTTTTGCCTCTGTCTGCAGGCAGTAAGGGTTAAACAGCTCACACTTCTGTACTTTATGTTCTCAGTCTAAAAGTTCTTGACATTAGATTTTAGTGACTACTACATATGTACCTGCTTGTAACATGCAAATAATTTTACAGCTCCAGATACAGTGAATATGGAAAGTGCTTTGCTTTTTCCACATTTTTTTTTTTCAATTATTTTATAGATGGAATAAATTAATTTTCCCCCTCAAAATTCACATAATATCCCATAATGACAACGTTAAAAACTTCTTATTTGAGTCCCACTTTTTAATCTCACTGCAATCTCACCGCGTAGTAAATATAGGCCCAAGAACCTTGTTCATCTTTGTGCAAACGCCTTGAAACCAGGCGGATGCGCTCTGAGTTGCCAATCTGTGCATGCTAATTAGCTCATCTGGTTTATTTAAATATCTGACTTTTCAGGTGATTAGCCCTGATAATTAGTTCAACACTTGCACCATGACTGGACTCTCAGACCAATAGAAACAAAGTTCTCTGAACTTATAAGGCAAAGATTGGATTCTTTGGCGTGAATGCCAGGCACCAGTGAATCATGCTGTGGGAATGTTTATCAGCATCAGGAACTGGGGTACTAGTCAGGATAGAGGGAAAGATGAATGCAGCAATACACAGGCACATCATGGATGGGGGAAAAGACTTACCTATTTAATTTTAGAATAAAGCTGTAATATAAGTGCACACACTGAAACTGCAGAAGTCTGGATATGTCCCGATATGAAAATCGTTACTTTACTTCTAAGTTTTTTTTTTGTTTTTTTTTGTAGGCCAAGGAAACATTATACCCATTAGGTTTTTTTCCAACCTGGCTGTTGAATTTCCTTGCATAGTGTTAAGTGTAAATTTATAATGAAAGCAGATGTCATTGCTAGGTCAATTCCAATGTCTGAAGTCATTTTGCTAACCTCAGTATTTATAAATAGTTCTTATGCAGCTTTTTTTCCCCCCAGAAACTGTGTCTTCGCATTGTTACTAATCATTAATTTTTTCTCCCTGGACTGGATTCTGATTTCATAACAATTGCACACCCATAACAGAACTGTACTATACCAGGGATTACTGCTCTTTGTAGTAACAGTGCATCCATACACCAGTCATAACTACCTGCCTGGAGCTATTGTGGGAGGTTAATAAAAAATATCCTGGTGCTCTGCGGGGGAGAGCCTCAATGCACTTTCTATTAGAAAATCATTACCACTGGTATACCATTTATATAATTACAGATTGCCTGTATAATCATTAAAGTTAGCCCAATATATTTTTTATTTAATAAATATCTTATGCAATGTTTTTAAGGTTTTGGCTAATAATGAATGATTATTGTTACAATAGGAATGATGCAAAAAATCTTTTCAGTTATTCTTATTCATGTTCTAAAAATATTTGCAGCAAGAAATGCTTGTTTTCTTCATATAAGGGATTTCTAGTGGTCTCTCAGCATGAGAATTATGTACAAGACAAAGGCAGGAGACATGACTGCCAGCAATAAGTCGTGTGAAATGTACCGGCATCAGATGCCACATGCAGCTTGCTTGTCAACATGAGCCTGTGTGCTTGCTGCTTCTTCGTTATCCTGGGTGGGCTGAGAGATACTCTATTGCTGGCTATTCAGATTGCTGTTTGTGATGCAGAGTCACATGTTCTTCACATGCCTTGACTAGTCAACTTGTTTTTTTTTTCCTTTTTGTTATCCTCTCATTTGAGGCTCTGTTGTTGCTGTGTTTCCAAATGGATGGACAAAGAAAAGGGAGGGAAATGGATATTCATAGTAACCGTTTGCAGAGGAAAGTCTCTGCTGTCAGTAATCTGTGTTTTCCAGAGATCAGACGTTGTTTCTGTTTTCCTTGTACAGTATTGCTGCAGCACGGTGCAGACCCGAGCATCCGGAACACTGATGGCAAATCAGCCCTGGACTTGGCTGACCCTTCAGCAAAAGCTGTCCTTACTGGTAAGATATACATTCCCTGTCCCCCTCCCACCTTCTGCTTTTATTCTTTCTACTCTTCTTCTTTTTTCTTTTCTTTATTTTCTTTATTTCATTGACAGTATACGTTCTTTTCATGTCTGTTCTCTGACACTACAAAAAGCATGTATTCTTTATAAATGTTTATTGTTAAATGTTAATGGATCCAGAGTCTGTGATGCTTCCATTCAGTTTATCATAATTAGATAGGTAGATTGTGGAAGTTTTTTAGTCTTTTACATTTTATTGAGATTTGGGAATAATGTTTTTATACATTCATTTAACTGGGAGGAAAATGAAAATAAACTTGTATCTCTGGATAATTCCAGCCTTCTTTCTTTATCATGCATGTACAGACCTGCACTTTACTTTTAATTACCTTTTCACAATGTAAGCAAAATAAAACAGAACCATTTAAATGCTGTATCTGACGATCTGCAATGTAGAAACAACTAGCAGATGGGCCCTAGCAATGTATTACCAGTGATATCTATACTTTGTTATGTTATATTGTGAAATAAAGATGTATTTTCCCCCCATTGTATGTCTGGTAATACTGGGCATTCGATTGTGTAGGATGCTATGGAGTAATGGAGGTTCATGTGCTGCCTTCTGCAATTGATTGTGATAAATGGCAGTGATTGGGCTACCACACACAGTACTTGGTATGGCAGGAAAACGTTTTCTTTAGTAGAGTATATTTTATGGCTATAAGGACAACTGTAAAAGGACACTGCAGGTAGTCCTAAAAATATCTTTTAGAAAACTTGGTTGACACCGTTCATTTCTTCTATACAGTTATTCCCCGATAAATGGTGTAATCTACTGTCGTAAAATGTAGACCTATTTTTAGTTTAAAATGCACAAAGCAAATAGGTAGGTTCAGAGATATAATAAGCTTATAAGCTTTGACATTGTTCCAGTGAAATATATATTTTTTAGGTGTTTGATGGCATTTCCCTTTTATGCAGGTTAGACAATATATTATGGCATCCAATAATATTTCCAATATAACCAAATTGATTGATTGGTTGTTATGGGCATAATCTCTTCTTTTGCCACAGATTAGTTAGGCCTTAATCTTGAATTAGTGTCTGAGTGAACATTTATTAAATCTTCTGAATATACAGTTTTTAATACAAGTGATAAATATATATGTCTTGTGTTCCAGTTAAATTATTTTGTGATAATAGTTACATTCCTTGATCTTGGAAAACCATTTTCATTTGCTGGTTGGTTAATGAAAGTGTGATTGTAAAATGATAAATTCTGAGCAGTTTATGCTATAATGATTAAACTCTGATATTTTTCCCCTTGCTCATTTTGTTCACAAGTGTATTTTTCCTTCAGATGTATGGCAGAGGTATCATTCTTTCAATCAACTTTACTCTATTTTAAGTAGCTTGCTTTCAATTACTGTCAGGAATGCAATTGATTTGACTTCTCAAGTGCCTATTCGATTGATGGCAAAAACGGCTTTGTTGAAATAAAAGCTGTTACCTGTGGGTAGTCTGTAAAGCTGTATAAAAGATTGGCATTTGCCTTCATTGTGTGTAGTGATTATCTGCTTTAGATAATAGCTCACTGGCAGCCATGTTTGATATAACTGAAGAATGCATGATCTTACTGAGCGGGAAGAAAGTATTTGCTGCTTTAGTGTTGTTAGAATGAAATAAAAGAAAAATGTAGACGCAAAAAAATAAATTGAGTAATTTTGTTATGAAAACTGTTATGAGTCATTTGGACCTTGAAATGCTTCTTTCAGGGCCACTCCTTAGTCTCCCCGGCAGTGTGTTTGGGGTCATTGTCATGCTGGAAGACCCAGCTACGTTCCATCTTCAGTGCTTTTACTGAGGAATGGCCAAAATCTCTTATTAAGACGGATCAGTCGTCCTGGCCCCTATGCACAAAAGAACCCCCAAAGCATGATGTTTCCACCCCCATGCTTTACAGTGGGTATGGTGTTCTTGGGATGCCATTCATCATTCTTCTTCCTCCAAATTCGGCAGTTGAGCTTATACCAAAAAGCTTGATTTTGCTCTCATCTGACCCCATTGCATTCTCCCAGTCCTCCTCTGGATCATCCAGATGGTCACTGGCTAACTTAAGATGGGCCCTGGATGTGTGATGACTTGCGCAGGGGGACCTTCTGGGTGCTGCACTATTTTAATCTATGGCAAGGTAGTATGTTACTAATGGTAACCTTTGTGACTGGTCCCAGTTCTCTTGAGTTCATTGACCAGGTCCCCCTGTGTGGTTCTGGGCTGATTCCTCACCATTCTCAAGATCACTGGTACCCCATGAGGTGAGATCTTGCATGGAGCCCCAGGTCGAGGGAGATTGACAGTGATGTTGTATTTCTTCAATTTTTTTGAGCCAACGGTTGATTTCTTCTCAACAAGCTGCTTGTTTATTGTCTGTTAGCTCATCCCAGCCTTGTACAGCTCTCCAATTTTATCCCTGGTGTCCTTAGACAGCTCTCTGGTCTTGGCCATGGTGAAGACATAACAGTCTGACTGTTTGAGGGTGTAGATAGGTGTCTTTTATACAAATAACCCATTCCGAAAGGTGCCATTATTGCAGGTAACAAGTGGAGGGTAGAAGAGCTTCTTATAGAAGAAGTATCAGGTATGTGAGAGCCAGTATTTGCAGAAAAAATACATTGTTTAAAAATAATAGTGTGATTTCCTGTTGCTTCCTGTAGAAGTTACCTATGATGGAAATTACAGACCCCTCTCATAAATGTTTCAACTTGCACAGTCAGTGACTGTCCAAATACTTTTTTGCCCCACTGTATATGTTTTGTTTGTTGTAGTATAATTATTATTATTGTTATTATTATTATAAAAAACATTTATAAGGCACCACATAGTTTCCGCAGCGCCGTACATAGTAAAAGTACATACATAACATGGGGTACAGTGTTTGTAAGCCCTGAACACTGGTCATGATTGATGCATGCTATGTTCTTTGAGTTATTTGGGAATACGTTTTGCATTTTCGAGTAACAAAGAATATTCAAATATGCTCTAGGGAAGTAAGCTCAAGTCACACCTGACCCATAAAAGCCTTTAAAACATGACTTGGTTATAAGAGCCAAGCCAGAAACCACTTCCTTAAGGAAGAGGTGCCCATCTGCAGACAGCTGTTTCGGATAGAATGTCTGTCCCGCTTGGGTAACAAAGAAAAAGTGAGGAGCATTAAAGTAAGGGCATTTACGGTATATAAGCAAAAATGTGACTCCCAAGGATATCTTTGTGCTGTAATAAGGTGGCACCTTGTTCTAAGCGACAAGGTCATGCCCAACACACAGTCATCAAGGTCAAAAATCAAGTGCCATCATCATGTTCCACTCAAATTTTTATCTTTACGAAAGTGAGATTTTTTGTTATATCAAAATTTTAGGCACAACATTAACACCAAATATGCTTCAAGAAGAAAAATGGATATTCCACATTTATTTTAGAATAGGAGAAATATGTACAGAGAGGTGTATGTATAGAAATATATAGATCTATATGAGGTGGATAGTTATGTGTGTATATATAACCTTAATGAAAGAATATTGCTGTTGAACTGTTGTGGAATGTTACTATTTCTAATGTGTTTTACTGCACTTTTTATTTTAATTACATTTGTTTTGAATATTGTCACTATATATTATTGTGTCTGTTGGTCTACTTTGTTTGCTTATTAAAGGTTTAGGTTCAAATATTATTGAGCTATGACTACTACTAGGTATTTACGGGTTTGTTCTCCTATTCCAAAACCCAAACACTGTTTTTATAGAAACATAGAAAGTGACGGCAGATAAAAGCCACATGGCCCATCCAGTCTGCCCAATTGTGCATTTAGAACTATACCA
>JABWIB010000069.1:167275-190592 GCA_016617825.1 Platyplectrum ornatum | reverse complement strand
ATTTTTTTTACAGGTTTTCATTCATCAAAAGTTGGCATAGTACTCACGGCAGTTACTATGCGGACTATCGTGAATGAAACTAATGTGAAAATCAATTTTTAGCGCTGGAAATATTCACATTAGTTNCATTCACAAAAGCGGAACATAGTAACTGTCGTGATTACTATGCCAACTTTTGTATGAGCACAGTAAAAAAAAATAAATAATTTTTTNAAAAAAAACACACACGGACACAATAGATTTAGTTTTTTTTTACTTTTAATTTTTTCATTTTTATTAATTTTTTATTATTTTTATTATTTTTTATTTTTTTTTACATTTTTTATACAGATCCTGCTCTTATTTATTCACAAACAGGCTATTAATAGCCTGTTTGTGGAAAATAAGCACAAGATCTGTGCTTACTATTAGAAGCCTGACAGATCTGTAAGATCTCGTCATTAAGGACCTTCCCGCTGCGCTGTACATGTACGGCGCAGGGCGGGAAGGGGTTAAGAGACAAAATACATTGTATTATTGTAAGTTATTTCCTTATTTTACCTTCAAGGTAAATAGTGTCCCCTACTTTTTCTGCGACTAATTACGACTAATTTTCTGCTCCTATAATATTAACTGAATTTGCATAAAAGATTTCTATTAAAACAGAACCTTTTTTAGGTTCTGTTTTTCAGGTATGCAGTATAGGGGATATGACTAAACTAAACACTTCTTTTGGTTTTAATTTTATTTTGTGTAGGGTCAGTGACAATGCCCATGATAAATCACAATGTAAGTTTCTTGCTTCATATAACCTTTGTTCAGTGTTTCAGATGACTGAATCTAGTCAACGGTAGATTTTCTCAGTAGTTGGACAGATGAAGGTATATTTGGTTGCTTTAATAACTTTATTAAAATAGTATTATGATAGTGAGTTTTGCTATTGTATGCTGCTTTTGCAAGGGTTTCGTACAGTTTATCTGCCAACCCAAGCTTTTTATTTAATCACCATTCTAAAACTATATCCATGTGGAAAAAGTATATTGGATCTGTTGCTTTAACTAATGTCATTGTCCATAAAGAGCAAGGTTTAGTCCCAAATTAATCTGACTACTACAGGTGGTTTGGTCTCTAGATTTCCTTCTGTAGTTACAGCTTTGACTTTAAAGATGTAATTACCCAATGTAATAATCTGTGTGCGTTGCCTGATTTTTTTCATATAGTACACAATACTTGTATAAGCTGGTGATTCAGCAGCATAATTTGATCAATTAACATCATGCAGAGTTTGACATTCTTAACTTTACACATTTCTAAATGTAGCTGTGGTTTTTTTTTACAGTTTATTTTGACTTATTTTTATTTTACAATTTAACATTTTAACATTTGACTATTTTTAAAGCAGTTTATACTAAAACTGACACTTTATAGATTTTTGAGTTTATTTTTTTTTTTACATAGTATTACTAATTCAGTATGTGCAATAAAACAAAGTGTCAAACTGATAGAGAAACCCTCAAGAAAATAAAATGACAGGCAAGGGCAAAAATGAAGAAACGTCGTTTTTCTCATGACTTTGGACACTTCTCATAAATCAACCACAAAGTGCTAAATTGCTGGAAATTGACAAAATAAGAAATGATGAACTGTGTCTTGTGAAGCAGAGATAAAACAGTGTTTTTTCCTTAGATGAAGTGAGAGAGTTGGCGGTGTTATGTTGATTTAACCCCATTCATAAATGTAATTAATTCATAAGGCCTTTTATTCTTATAAATGTATGTGTAAGTTAGCCTGAATTTGTTCACGTGCTGGTTTTAATGACCCTAAATATATGCAGGCTGCAGAACTTAGTGACCGTACAGATTGCCTGGAGATTAAAAACTGATCTCCCTCATAATGACCTGCTCAATGCCCATGGGGCATTGCAATTAGAAGTTACTCAGCTTAGGGATAAGCTTGCACTTGTGGAAGACCGCAACAATATGAACTTACGTGGCTAAAGATCCTAAACAACATGTTTTGGGTATTTTCCATAAGCTTCTTCTGGAAGTTATTACGTTTCACAGTCAAGATTCTAAGGCTCCTTAATGGGTTGAATGTGAATAGAGGAACATTACCTCCAATTACTAGAGATATAGCTAATTTCCCTAGAATGTAATTGAATATTTAAATTGGCAATGGAGAAAGCATGACCTATAAGACTCCATACACTGTAATGGTGCCTTCCTTAAGGAGGGTGTCTGTCCCCTCTTGCTTAAAAAGAGATGTCTCTGGTAATGGTAATGGATGTAAAGCAGATTCTAAAACATGCAGTACAGTAGTGCAAGGGACTTGTACCGATAGTAACAATGAAAGACCATTAAAATGTGCTTCACATTCAGATTCTGATGATGATGGAAGTCTTAATAAAGTGATGGTACAACTACTCATGCAAATAGCTGAATTATTCCATGAAACCAGGGTTGCAGAATTTAATTCCAATGATTAAATCATGTTTTAAATCAAATGTTAAATTGTGGTTTGCATGATTTAAATAAGTGGTGGTTCTTAAACATTTGTATGCGTGTTCCACTTATCCACTATAGAATTGGTTCAAGTGCCACTGACCTATCCTATTCTATGCCTCCTCTTTCCTTCACTTTTCCCACTATTAGCCCATCATATGTAAACATCAAAAATGAAATCATTTAATTAACCCTGTTTAGTACTTGTCTTAGACCCCTTTACTGAGTTGGTGGAGACATGCCGCATTAAGTACTGGCTCAATGCAGCGTGGCATAGATCAGCCTGTGGTACTGCTGAGGTGTTATTGTGCAAATAAAAAGAAAAAAAAATCTTCTTAATAGACCAATAGGAGGAGAATGACCTTGATTAATAAAAAGTAAACATTGGCTGTTTTTAATCTCAATTAACAAGTGTTTTTGAACAATATTGTCTAGTGTATTCGTGTACATGTACACACACGTACATTCTTATAGGAATACACCAGTTATTGTTCTGATGACTTTTTTTTGTTTTGTTTTTAGAAATATAGGATAAACCTATTGGTTTTTATGTGCTTGGTTATAATCCTGTATCAGTTGAAGGTACCTTCTTTTGCTGTCCTTGAGAGACTTACAGTGCTGAAATTAGCTGCTTCTGTTACTATGGAGAAATTGGGATTTGCATTGTAAATGTAAAAGTGATCACATAGCTAGGGGAAATGTATAGCCATTGTAATGTGAGCTTTACGTCCACAGTGCCTTTTAGTTTAATATGAGATTGGATTAATACCAATTGCTGGGTTGACTGTAAACCATTTTCTAGGAACCTGATTTAAATCTGTAAAGGAAGGAATGTTCTATAAAGGATGGTG
The DNA here is from genome assembly GCA_016617825.1 of Platyplectrum ornatum. NCBI lineage: Eukaryota > Metazoa > Chordata > Amphibia > Anura > Limnodynastidae > Platyplectrum > Platyplectrum ornatum. Next base: position 187,261 of record JABWIB010000069.1, on the reverse strand, counting down.
TACATTCCCAGCTTTTATGTTGGTAGCTTATTTCAGTATATTGGGGGTCATCCCTTATGTAGCGTTACTGGCTTTTGTGTGGTTGTTGCTATACTATTGTGTAAGGTTTTAAACAGGTGCTGCGGTTTGTATGGTTGAAAATATTGTGCTCTGTGCAATTTGTATATATTTGCCAATAATATTTGCATGTTCTAAATTTGTAATGGGTTGAATCCTATTATACATTTTTTTCCATGAGCATCCCATTATAATTGGAAAACATGTATCTGGCTTATTCTACTTTCTCTGACGCCTAAAATAATACATAAAGATGATATGATGAAATCATACAATGATGATATTGTGTAAAATATAATTATATTCTGTGCCAGCAGGGAGGTTAATTCAGGGCATCTTGACCTTGTGTGGAATATCTTGTAATGATGACTTTGTACAACCTTCCCTTCACAACCATATATACATGCTAGTTGTCATCTCTAAGAAAAAGAGGCACAAAGGAATCGTGATGTCTTCTGTCCCTGTAGTATTCAGTAACTGTAATCTACTGCATTTCGTTTGCCCGTGAGGAAATCTAAATTGCAGTGCACAGAGGAATACTAGTAGGCAAATATAATGTGCATGACATCCGTGGAGAAGCGGGTTTGTATAGGTTAGGGGTGGGGCACAGATGTCATGATAATTTGTACCATTCAGTGTATTGCTCTGTGACTTTCTTTTGTCTGGTTGCTTTAGCTAGCATGTTTAGTGTGATTTGCCCACACAATATATCAGATGAGGGAGGTTATGTGGGAAGCAAAGGAACATTGTCTGTGGCTGGCATGCAGTTATCGGAGCAGAATGTTTATCTGGACACATGATTTAACATTCATTGGCTGTCTAAAGAAAGCCTTTTCATGGGAGGATTGGACAAGGAGCTGCGTCAAATTGCTGCCCGTCTCCAAGGCACTGATGATGCTGCCTTCACAATCTGGCTAACGTCACTGCTCCATCACCCAGCCTGGGTGTGGGCTTGTTGCTCTCCCTCTTTTCTCTCCTCCTTTTTTCTCTCCTTCGTTTTCCTTTTCTCTCTCCCTCTCCCTCTCTCTCTCTCTCGCTGTGTTTTATTTTGTTCTTACGTTGTACATTTCTCTCTCTGCCTCCTACTCAATGCTAACAGCATGATATTTTGCAATCATTTAGGTGAATACAAGAAGGACGAACTCCTGGAAGCTGCCAGGTGAGTGCTCTTTTACATTTCCAAAGCTTTTCAGGGGGAGTGCTGAAGGCGAAGGGGGGCTGTGGGGTAATAGGATAGAGGCGGATTATAATGGCATTGCAGTGTTGTTGGTGTTCATTCACACACTCCACAGCTGGCCAAGTTCATTAGTATGGATCTTTGCACACTTAGCTGCCTGTGAGGAACAGTGCAGGGGTTTCATAGACATGACATGCCAAATATTGTGGCTTTAGCCTAACACAATGATTGATTTGCTGTAAGCTACTGCTTGGCTTTGTTACAGGCTTTAAGTGGTAGTATGTCTTATAATAGTTAAACATGTATTATTTTTTTGTTCTGCTGTAGCTGTGAAAATAAAAACCCAAACAGTCTACCTTTCCTAAAGCTTTGTGTAAAAATGAAATGACATTATTTTTCTTCATTTCTTTTTTTTTTTTTTGCATACAAATGGTTTTATGTCCAGATAAATTCCAATTAAGTCATGGTGTCTCTTCATTGTCCGTATTGGTTTGCCCATCTCTTGAGCTGCATTAATTTGGTTATCACTTGTGGAATGATATTTATTAATATTGTTTAGAAAGGTATACAACTTTATTGTATTTATAATTACAGATGATGTGCAAAGTAAATGGATATCTCAAACCATTGAGCGTCTATTTATTATGTAAATATAGTGGGGGGCGGGTGCATTACTATAAAATGAGAAAGCGGCCTTACATGCAATATGGTAAAAGATGAATGTGTTACAGGAAGACATTTTATGAAATATTTAAACATTTTCAAGGTATGCCATTATGTGCTGACATACACACACACACACACACACACACACACGGACAGGTAATGCAAAAAGTTATGGTTGGTCATCAGTGACATAAAGGTTGACTATATCATTCATTCTTAATTCCAGTGGACTGCAATCTAATGTTTGTGCCAGGTTTAATATGCATTGTATATACACGCTGATATGACATTGGTTCATTGGTAACATATTTAAATAAACATTAAACATCTTCCTCCTTTTGAAGTCAGGTTGCTGAAGTACGTTCCTGAATGTTCTTCAGTGTTAAATGTTATTATAGTATAATAGTGTCCTGTAATGATCTCACTACACATGTAACCTAGGAGTAGTGCTTTTATTTGTTCTTTTGATAATTGTGGTCTGCTTATAATATTGTCAGTACCACTTGCATTGATGATAAATACTGTTCAGTTTTACATAGTGTATATAACTGCTTTTATTGGAAAGTTGTAGAATGTGTAGTGACTATTTGAGTTAAAAGGAACCAGTTAATAATGCTCTACATCTTTTATATTTTCTAGAAGTGGCAATGAGGAAAAACTCATGGCTTTGCTTACTCCTTTAAATGTGAACTGTCATGCCAGCGATGGACGCAAGGTTAGTGCCTTACATATTTCTGTAAATGTCGCCATGCGAGAGAATTTTTTCTTGGTAGCAAATTGTATTGAATGCATTTCACAGACATGGGACAATGAGGAGTATTTACAGAAAATGACTCCTGGTATTTTATGTCACATCATACAATTCAACATAGAATATGATTAAAGTACAATTACCGAATAAAAAAAAATTATTTTAAGTTGCTGTAGAGAGAGGTGATTTTATTTTATTTGTTACCTAGGGAAGCTTAATGAATCTCTTGGTTATATCTTAGTAATTTGTTAATTTGTAAATTGGAATGCTTATTTGCCATTTTGTATTGTATTATCCCAACATCATCCTTTTAATCCAACTTATCATGAATAAAATGTGTTGCCTTTATGCAAGCTGTGTACTTAATGCAGTACTAAAATATCACAAATGGTTCTTGGTCCTAGCTCTCTGCTCCTCTTTCCTGTCCTGCTCTGCCTACATTCTCTGATGTCTCACCTGTCTTTTCTTGAGATCTGTCTCTTTCTGTGCTGCTGTCCTTTGCTTCTGGCTCCCAATCTGCTCTGTTCCATTTACTTGTGCTTCCTCCCTGTTATATTTATATTGTCCCGACATCAGCCCGTGTCTCCACCAGTTTGTGTCCTTTCTTTTTTGTTAATTTGTGTGACACAATTTTATATATTTTAGTTTTGGGGGAGCTGTAACCTAGCCTTATGATTGTTTTTAAGCCATATATTTTAGTTATGGGGACAATTTTTACTCCCAGTTTATATGGTAGACTATGAGCATTCTCATGTCTAAGTCAACTACCAATTATATTAATGTGTATTCAGTCCATTTCTGAAATCATTTTTGTTCTGTGGTAACGTTATTTAACTATGTATTTGTAGAAATGTAAAGCTAATGATTGCATAGCCACAATACAATGTATACACTACAGAATTTTGTCTGCTAATGTTTTTTAAATCCTATTCATAGCTTTGTGTAGCTTGTCCTGCCTCCCTCCTTCCTGTTTTCCCACTGTCACTCCACCTTGCTACTTCCTGACTTTTCTTAGCTGCCTGGTGAATTGTTCTGACGTTACATAATATTACAAGGTCTACAGACCTCACAACAGGAGGAGTTGTGTTCCATGAGGACTGGGCAGTGATTATAAAAATAAATGAATGACAATGAAATAATCAGCCACCAAAAATTCATGTAGATCCCCTTCCTGGGTACAGCCAACCTATTTCCAATCACACATTTGCTGTGTTTGTCTATCAAGATCTCTCTTTCTCTGGTCCAGATTCAGATCTTTAGGCACTCATGATTGTCAAGTATGGACAAAACCATGTCGAATTATAGGGGAGGTAAATTTATTTCGCTGCAATCAGTATTACAGGTTAAAAATAAAGTTTAAGACTTTAGCTGGCCATACACTATAAGATAAATTGTTGCAATCGAAAGATTTTTCAAGAGTGGGCAAAACCATGTTAGATAGCAGGGAGGTAAAATGAATGTCAGTGTTTGCATGCAGGGAGAACTTGTTGCATTTTGCACACAGATACTGACCAGTGTTACTGTTACACTGTTGTTAGATTTGTGCTAGGAAACATCTTTCACATGTAAAACTGATTGCAACTAATTACATTTACCTCCCCTGCAATTCAACATGGTTTTACCCACTCTTGAAAAATCTTTCGATTTGGAACAATTTATCTTATAGTGTATGGCCAGCTTAAGGTAGCTGTGTGCTAAGTAAAACAGCCAGGTGGAGCGCTTGGCTAAAAGCCTCTGGGGAGAACACTGAGGGTTGCTTACTATGTTTAATATTTAAAATCTTCATTATTTTGTAATAAATAACAATCAGGATCACAAAAGGCTGTTACTGAGATTTCCAAAGTATGTAAACTTGCAGAATCTATGGCAGATGGTGTCAGTATGGTTCTATACACAGCTGAAGAAGAAAAAGATTGGATATGTTGTGTACAGCGTAATGCATACAAGCCGCTAACAGAATTGGCCTCTTATGTAATTTTTAAATCTGTTTATATGCATGTATACATTTCATATTCAGAAGCGAATGACCTACATTGCCATTTTGTTGTTCCTAATATCACTAGTTAAAGGATCTCTTTAAATCCATGCTTTGACTGACATGGATTCAGTGTTTTTCAGAACATGACACATTTTCCTAAAATGTGATGTGATCTATGCTTCAATAAAAAGCAGATTATGTTTATTTTGTATTCTTAATCCTAGTGTAACTCCTGTCCTCTCCTTTAATAGAGTTCTATAATTTGAGAATCGTCATGAAATCTGGATATAGACAGATACAGTGTTTTAAAGTGTTCTATGGGTGTAAATTTCATGGTTATGACATCCCATAAACAAGGGCTTATGACAAGACTTATCTGTAGCGTTTTACATCTAAACATGTAAAGATGTTATGGTTTGATCACATTTAAGTATCTTTCTTTGAACATATAGCAAACTCCTGGGATCTCATTCACTAAACTGGGATTTAAAAAGTGAAGATGTTGACCATTGCAACCAATCAAATTCAAGCTGACATATGCTCTCTAGCATGTAAAATGAAACTGAGAGCTAGTATCTGATTGGATGTCATTTGCAATATCTCCACTTTTATTTCCCACAGTTTAGTGAATAAGGGCTTGGTATTAGTGTATTAGTTAGGATATCACCATTGCTTTTCATCATTTGGATGTGTCTAGGCTTGGGTAAGGGATGCCGATTAAAAAGGGCACTGTAAATTTAAAGCCTGTATAACCAGCATTGCACATTATATATGCATATGGAGTTATGGTAATCAGTTTAATGGTGCAATCAGAGGGGGATATGTTTACTGTGAAGCAATGGAGAAAATAATTCAAATTAGTCCCTTTTTTACTGATCACTGTTTTTATTTTTTTTTTTGACAACAGTAAGAGAATGATGTGTATACTATGGTTTTGCTTATTGGAAAAAAGGCCTTTCTCTCTTTCTTTCCTTTATGTATAACCATTTTTCTAACACTAATTAGTATTATTACTTTACAGTTCTGTGAATATTCTATTAATTTACTGGCTTGTACTTGTGAATAGATTGACGTACTAAAGTGTGGCATCATTGGGGATATGTCTAATATAATTAAAGTATTCAGGCACAGGGAATGATATAACATTTAACAGAAAGTAGTTACAGATACATCGACTGTTTTGTGAAGATACAGTATTAGCAAGACAGTTCTGAAAGGCCATCATCACCTTTCATACACAGAACTGGTACTGCATAAACAGCCTGTTTGACAGGTGCTTATAATAAATAAATGTGACTTTAAACCCTCTTGTGATATTTCCTAAGCTCTCTATAAAAATACATATGCCAAATAAATGCTTTTATCAACCAAATGTCAGTCACCAGAAATTGTTCATCTTGTGGCGAAATATGTTAATCCCTTAAGGATTTGCACCAAAAGAGACTAAAATTTTATGACTTGTGGAATCAAAACATTATACTACATACTTTGTCACTCATATAATGTTTTTTTTTTATTTTATTACAGGCCCCCTGACAGTGTTGTAGAATTGTTCCGTCATTAAATAATTTTCAAGTCTTTGTTCTTTCCCTGTTTCAAGGAAGTTTGTCCTTAGTTCTCCCTCGCTCTCTCTATTCAGAATAAGATTATTAATAGATTATTGTTGAACAGAACTAGGGTGTGTACATAAAGAAATATATAACCTCTAAAGAATTGTTAATTGTTAAAGTGTGTGTGTGTGTGTGTGTATATATATATATATATATATATATATATATATATATATATATATATATATATATCTAACACACATATATATATATATACACATATACTGTATATACTCGAGTATAAGCCTAGTTTTTCAGCACATTTTTTTGTGCTGAAAGTGCCCCCCTCGGCTTATACTCGAGTCATTGTCCTCTACGATGTCAACAAGCTATTCCAGTTTTTTTTGTGGTGAAATAAGGCACCTCGGCTTATATTCGGGTCGGCTTATACTCGAGTATATACGGTATATATATACACATATATATATATATATATATATATTTATACATGCATACATACAATTGTCCTCATGAGTTTATATACTCAAGCAGAATGTGTGAATTTCTGGCCATTTGTTTAAGAATATGAACTCACAAACTTCTCTTTTACTCATGGTTAGTGGTTGGGTGAAGTCATTTATTGTCAAACAAATGTGTTTACTATTTTTAGGTCATAATGGCAACAGAAACTACCCAAATTACCATGATCAAAAGTTTACATATATACACAGGTTGGTGGTTGCTCAAATCAATTGGTAAATTTACTTGCAGGTACATGAAAGGCAGGGGTAACTACACAGAGAAAACAAACAGGAAAAATGCCCCAGCATCACTGCAGTTAACCAGTAACCAATTATGCTATTCTGTCTGTAAAATAAACAGCAGAAATATCAGTTACACATTTTTTTTTTTTTATATTTTCTTTATTATAAATTTTCAAAACATACAAAAACATTTATAATCCCAGATATACAATTGTACATGCATATACACATAAAAGATACACAATTTCATAACCTTTATTGTCTTTCTTTCCAATTAATACCCCTGTTTATATACCCACTATATAAAGATAGTTCAGTTATTACATACCTATACAAATATATATCCCTTTATCTACACCAACATTCACACCACACATCAGTTACACATTTATGCGTTTACATACCCTGTAGATTTTGGCACGATAACATGCACAGAAGTTGACATAAGCACTAACATTTATTATACCTCCTGCAATTCAACCTGGTTTTGCCCACTATTGTTAGTCATGGGGAAGGCAAGATTTGTTAAAGGTAATTGAACTGTAAAAAAGAGGAAGGAGTTATGAAAAGATATCCAAGCCATTGAGAATGTCAATCAACAGTGTTAAAACTCTAAGAAGTGAAAAATGAGGTATTCTGTGGAAACCAAATCACGGTCAGGTAGACCAACAAATATTTCAACGACAACTGTCAGGAAAATTGTTCGCGTTGCAAAGAAAAATGCAAGATGCACATTATTATATGCACACATTTAAAGAAAAATGGGCTGCATGATCGAGTCATTACTCAAGAGCCACAGAGCATCCCGCTTACAATACTCTAAACAGCACAGAGTCAAACCTCAAAACTTCTGGAACAAAGTCATTTGGAGCGATGAGATCACAATCAGACTTTTTGGTTTTTGGCCATAACCATAAATGTTATATTTGGAGAGCAGTCAGCAAGGCCTATGATGAAAGGTCCACCACTCCTACTTTGAAACATGGAGGTGGATCGCTGATTTGGGGATGTATGCCCTACAAAGGCACTGGAAGCTGGTCAAAAATAATGGCAAGATGAATGCAGAATGTTATCAGAAAATACTGGAGGAAAATTTACACATGGGACGTACTTGAACGTTCCAACAGGACAGTGGTCCAAAAGGCCGTGTTGACCTGTTATTGCCTATAGCAGAATAAAGTGAAGGTTCTGCAGTGGCAATCTCAGTCTCCTGACCTCAATATCATTGCGCCACTCTGGGAAGAATTGACAGGAATTGGTGGCTTTTTGCCTAGAAGAATGGGCAGTTTTACCATCTGTGAAAATAAAGAGCCTCATTCACAACTACCACAAAAGACTTCAAGCTGTCATTGATGTTAAAGGGGGCAATACATGGTATTAATCGTATGGGGTATGTGAACTTTTTTGATCAGGGTCATTTGGGTAGTGTCTGTTGTCATTGATTTAAAAAGTTTAGGTCAGGTAATGTGCATAAGAAGTCTTTCTCCACTCTACCTGGGTAATGTGCACGTTAATGGAATTGATGCAGTTAATGTGCACATTACCTAGGTAAAAGTGCGGGAAAGACTTCATTTCGCACTATGCAGCCACCTTGTTTGCATCGCTTGCGCCTCCTGTATAAAGCACCTGGCTGCAGCCTTTCGTATCCTCCTCTGCTGCACAGTTAACTTTACAGTATCCTGCTCCTGTATAAGTGAACTGAAGCGTATGTAATCGAAACCATCCGTATGGTTGTTTTTTTCACACTAACTAGGGCCTGGTAGGTAATGTGCACATGGGTAATGTAACAAATGTAAGCAATATGAAAAAATGGCCTCAGTTTAACTGCTCGCCCCAGTTAATGTGCATATATATATATATATATATATATATATATATAAATTGTGTGTGTGTATATGCACACATACACGCATGTGCTTGGCATGTTTATCTTTTTATAGAGGTTTCTGTCAATCTTCATAATACCTTCATACAATTTACAGGTTTGTAGATTTATTCCTTTCTTATGCTACCTCTAACTTGCACATTTATCTGTCAGTTTGGTAAATGCTTCCATTGACGTAGTGTTTGTATTATGCAATGAAATGTTTTAAAATTCTTACGCTCTTAATGACAATATACCATGCAGACGGTTGTATTTTTGGATGATATCTGTTAGTTCATAGGGTTATATGCTCCTGACCTTAAATAAAGGGAATGAAGCGAGTGCCTGGTCATCCATGATCATCTTATTATTCATCTGAACAATATAGAAAAAAACTGTAAACTTTTCTTTCTCTTATTTCTGTTTTTTGACTACAACCTGTCTGGACCATATTATATATAGTACATGCTTGCAGTCAGGACCCTCTTACCTATAGAGTCTGTCTGTTATTACACAATCCTATTATAAAGGATTGTTAAAACCATATGCTGTGTAAAAACCTGTTTTAAGAAATATGTTTTAGATATATAGCATAAATAAATAGCCTCTGGGGAAGAAGAAAAGAAGCAGAATCTCTAGCGCCATCTATTGGAAGAGGCGTTCCTCTAGTCCAGGGGTTCTCAAACTATTTTGCCTGGGACCCAATCTGACAAAAAAATTTTCTACACGACCCCAGCAAGTTACCATGGAACAATACCCGTATATATTATATATTTATAAATCACACAGTGGTGATATTTTTCACCAAGAAACAGATTATCATTTTAAACAGCGATAAGAATATGTTTAAAAGTGTCCCCTTTAACCCTTTGGACATTGCATTATTTGTGCATCGTGACAACTGGCAATCCTATGTGAAAAATTAATGAGGGAACTGGTTCAGTGCAGCAGTCTAGGCAGCCACGGCCATGTATCACAGTGGCACTTCCAGTCCCATAGTGTTGGGCCTGCAGCTGGCCCATGGTCTCTCTGAGGAAGGTGCGACCCACTTTGGGGTCCCGACCCACAGTTTGAGAACCGTGGCTCTAGTCACATCTGACTCACTAAGGAGCCTTTGAGACATGACTGGGAATAAATGCCAAGCCAGTAACCAACACTTCCTTAAGGAAGAGTTGCCCATCTACAGACAGCTGTTTCGGGGTGATTGCCCCTCGTCAGTGTAGAGTAGGGATCTGGCTGGCTAGTGAGAGACCTACTATGTCGATCAAGGGGGATAAACATTCTCCTTAAGGAGAATCATTATGAAGTTTTGTGGAGACCTACAGGCCGTCATGCTCCACTAAAATTTAAATAAATAAATAGCCTCTGGGAAAGAAGAAAAGAAGCAGAATCTCATGAAATGCTGTCAAAGACACTGTGATGTCTTGTGCCGTAACATACATAGAGTTGCCAATTAACAGTTTTGTTTACCAACTTCCCTAGAAATACAACCATGTTTTTTGTTTTTTTTAACGTCTGATCCATAGTTTGTTAGTTTTTAGTGTCTGGGTTCCATTATAAAGTACATAATGTAGAGGGAAAAAAGACTTCAGCGGAAAGTAATACCTACCATCTGTTTAATTGAGATTTAAGCGTAATGTTCAGTCTTGTTCCTCAAGTCTACAATGAGCTCTTTAAATGCCTTCTACATGGTATAGTGAGTATAGAAGCCAAGAAAATAGAGCATAAGACAGCAGTCATTCGTGACTGTCATTTTAAGTATTTAGAAGTTTACACAATACACTGCTGCAGTCAAATTATTATTAAGCAAGCTTTGGTAAGAAGAGCAATATTAATAAAAATATATCTTGAAATATCAAATATATTCAATATTTACAGCAAAGCATTTCTACTGTATGTAATGGGACTAATCACTGACTAATCACTGATCACTTTACATCCTTACAATCACAACTAAAACATTGTTCCTACATTAAACATTTGACAAACACTTGCAATTACACTAACACTAGGCAAGGCTCGATCTCTTGACAGCGTCCATCACACCTTGCAGGGCAAGGGTATTGAATTTTGTTCAAGCCATAATGACGACTCCACAGTTCACCGTTGCCAGTAATGGGTGGAAGGGGTGACAGTTAGGCAAGAGGAAGTCCATATGTGAACCATGACTTGACCCCAGGGATGAGCCCATTCTGGCGCACACTGGTTGTCAGTGTCCGCCACCTTTGCTCGTCAAGCCCGCATAGGAATAGCAGGTTTGCAGGCACCTCTCCTCCACTACTGGTGCCAGGGGTTGCTCGGGACTTATCCCCTTGGTCTCGTCTTCCAGGTGAACCGGTGCAGAAGGGGTCGAGGGAGTTGACGGGTGAGTGGGCCCGGTGGGAAAGGTTTTGTAAGTTCCAGCACTCTCCCCGTCATCACCACTGTGCGCTGGTGCCTCGTCCCAGACCTCGATGGCAAAGGCTAGGACAGCACCAGGTCGGGCACACCAGCTAGAATACACCAGCGCAGCTGCAGTCCTCTTCACATCCCGCTCAGTGCGTTCGGCCAATCCGGCCAACCATTTGGCCTTGTGTCGTGCTGCACGCCCGCGACCCACAATTTATATAGGGTGACCTCATTTNGTGTTTAGCCAATCCACATTCAACCCTTCCTCATGTACTAAGCATGATAACCCAACTAGGGTGCCTGACCTTGCACCTGCCATAAGATAACTAGACAGTAAACAGGATCTTAATGATACATTGTTTTTATCTGCATACAGAACCAGACATTAGACATCACAGGCCCCACATTAACCCCTTTAGTGATAACTGGGGTATCACAAATGCTTTTTCTAATCCCACCCTCATAATAGTCTATTGTGTGGTTTTACAGGCTTTTTTTCACTTTTATTTTTCGAATAACTTTAATATGTTTAATGATATTGAAATATTGCCTTTAATATATCTCATGGTATTCATATTGTAGCATTACATATATTCTTTAAAATAATTCTCATTAATGCATTTAATTGTTTTAGCGAAGACAGATTGCTGAATACATGTTGATACATGTAGATTTTACTGAAGTCATGTTATTCAATGTTCCACAATCTGTGTTTAAATACATTTTAATATCACAGTAAATAATTATTGGTTACATTTTATTGGTTTTTACACTAATTTACAAAAAGTTTTTGTGTATGTCATGATGCAAATAAGGTGTGTGTGTATGTGTATGTGTATTGGTATTTTTATATAGATTACTATTTGGGGGAAGAAAACGAAAAGGTTACAATATTAAATTTTTTTGTTTTTTGTTCTTTCAGTCCACACCATTGCATTTGGCAGCAGGATACAACAGAGTGCGAATTGTCCAGCTGCTTCTTCAGCATGGTGCTGATGTACATGCAAAGGACAAAGGGTAATACCTTGTTTAGCATTTACATAGTATGTTTGAGACAATTGTTCTCTCTGCCATCTAATATTTGCCTTATTTAAAATATTAGTATTTCTTGATGCTGTAACTTTATAATCAGCTAAACTGGTTGTTTGGTACAGAGCCTTTTCTTTTGAGGACAAATGTGTATTCCATTAATGGTTGATTTGTGTAAGGTGCTTACTGTACGTATTACTAAAACAATGTGTAAACATCTAAAATTAAATCATTTACTTAAAAAAAAATCTTAATAAAACATAAGATTAATAATTTTTTTTTTATTAATTGATTTCTATGCAACCCTTAAGTATAGCTTTTATCTTATCTAACTTATTTAATGCTCCTGCGCTTCTAGGTTGTGCGTTTTTTGTGGGGTTTTTTTTTCTTGCTTTTAGAAATAGGCAATTAATACTTAATGAGTGTTTTGTATTTATTTCCCATTGTTAACCTATGATATTATAGATATCAAGTACACATCCATATGTGTTTGATTCTGCAAGTTATTTGATCATTCATTAACAATGGGAATCGGCACCAGAGTAGGCCACTATTTTTTATTTATTGCACCTTACTCTAAAGGCACATGTCATACAGAAATGATGACTAAAAATACGTGAACTTACTGTCTTAAGCTGGCCACACACTATAAGAGAAATTGTTCTAATCAAAAGAGAGTTTTACCCAAGAGTGGGTAAAACCGTGTTGAATTGCAGGGGAGGTAAAATAAATGTCATTGTTTGAATGCAGGGAGAATACTTTATTGTTGCATGTTGCACACAGATGCAGTCATACTGTTACACTGTTATTAGACGTGTGCTAGGAAACATCATCTCTCATCTGTAATACTGATTGCCTCCCCTGCAATTCAACATGGTTTTGCCCACTCTTGAAAAAAAATTTGATTGGAACAATTTATCTTATAGTGTGTGGCCAGCTTTATTAGTTTATTTTCATGTATTTAGAAATTAAGAAATATCTTGACATCATGACAAGTTGGGAGACATGTAAATCTTTTCTTTTTTTTTTTTTCTCTCTCCATATTCAGCGGGCTTGTACCTCTGCACAATGCTTGCTCCTATGGACACTTTGAAGTCACTGAATTGTTGCTCAAAGTAAGTTGTGGATTATTTTAGATATTCTTATGGTTTAAATGAGTTTCTGTACTGTGTGTGCCTACAAAACCATAAACAAAACTATACCCTCATACATATTTTCACTTGTGTAAGAATTTCTCCCTGATTTTTCTCTAAGATAGGATCAGTAGTTTCTGCACATAATGTATGCTCTGAATCGCAGTTACAGGACTTTATTTAGATTTCATGAAATCATCATACTTTGTCATATGCCAAAACCTACTTGTTTTTTATGTTCATATTATTTATCCTAATATATCTGTTATTTTTTTTTTTTGCTAGCATGGAGCTTGTGTTAATGCCATGGATCTCTGGCAGTTTACACCATTACATGAGGCTGCATCAAAGAATCGAGTAGAAGTCTGTTCCTTACTACTTAGTCATGGAGCAGACCCAACACTAGTCAATTGTCATGGAAAAAGTGCAGTGGACATGGCACCTACACCAGAACTCAAGGAGAGATTGACCTGTAGGTGTTAAGAGCAAATAAGGTCTTAATAAAAGCATGTTCTTGTTCTTTCAACACCTTTACTGACATGTCTGTACAATAACCATTCATTGGTGTATGTGTGTCTACAGGATGTTCCTTAATATAAAATATTCATTATAAAAAGATGACATTTTCATGTGTACACACTTGTATTGTCACGGATATAGTATAAAAGGTTTAAATGTAATATAAACGTAGAAATTCATGTACTTGGTATTAGTATTCAGCCCTTTGCATTTTTTTAAGCGAAATTAGCAAGTTCACTATTGTGAAATTTTCCCCCTAAAGAAACACAGCTCCAAATCAAATAATTTACTCATTTGTAAAATTTGCCTCTTCCTACCCAGATAGGACTCAAACACAATTCTCTAGCCATGTAGGTACTTTCTGTATGAGATAAATATCTCAAATTCACAGGGGCTCAGCTCAGTGACAAGAAGAGATTCATTTATATTGCTAGTAGTTGTGTCTCTTTAGAGACTGCATTTGATCAAGATCCGTATTGTGCAAGATCAAAAATAAAGAAATAAGTTTAAAACAGAAGTTAGTTGTTGCAAGAGCATAGTAGGAACGAACTTTGCCAAAACATACTAACAATCAGCAACAGTGCTAAGCAGTGGTGGGATTTAGCCCGTTCTCACAGGTTCTGCGGAACCTATACCTAATATAGGTATCTGTTCTTAGAACCGCTTGTCATGGGTAAAGTTGTGTGGGCTTGGTTTAATGAAAACCAATACAGAGGGATATACCATGCACAATATAGGGGATACATCATAGACAATACAAGGATTTTGGCCCAATCGCCACTGGAAAGTGGCAGGACTTTGGTGGAAGCAGGGCCAGACTTAAGTGGAGCAAATTACATTTGGTAATATATTGGTTTATGGAGGTCTATATAATACTTTTATGTCAAATTAAATGTTATTTCTTCATTGATTTATCTCATAGGAAGAATTATTTACTACTAATGCTAATGATTATCCATGGTAAATGTCCTCAATATCAATACAATCTCCTATTCCATGTTTATTTTAACATTACACGTCTGTTGTGAAACACTTGTTAAAGTAACCTACCCACTTCAATTGCAGATGAATTCAAAGGACATTCTCTGCTACAAGCTGCCAGAGAGGCAGACCTGGCCAAAGTGAAGAAGACGCTTGCTTTGGAGATCATCAATTTTAAGCAGCCACAATCACATGAGACAGCATTGGTGAGAACAGATGGCTTGGGTTCTCTTTGTTGGAGAGATGATAGCATAATATGAATTTCTCTACATATAAACAGACATTTGTTGTCTGAAATCTATGAACTGTTGCCAGCACACAAAATCTGGGAAGCACAACATTCTCTTTTATGCATACCTCTCCTTATAAAATGTCGAAGAATACAAAAATGCTCATATTCACCATTCTGTAGATGAGTTTTATAGGACAGCTTAATATACTTGTGGGGACAGATAGGGCAGCCATTAATCTTACTGGAAAGATTTAAACAAAGAAAAGTATAACCTGTAATGTATCACAATGCATATGTTCTAAGTTGTAAAAAATCTGATATCAATTTAAGAAGAATTTTGCCAGTGACAATTTGTGCCCCTAGTTGTCCATTAATTCTGCAACGGCGCTTTAAAATAAAAACTTTGCAGCAATAAAAATATGATTTATTGATGTAATTTACTTATAAAACCACTTTTTTCATTAAATTCTTTGTGAAAATCATGCATTAATACAGTTTTTATTTAAATTTTTTAATCAGTGAAGCGGTACAGAAAGAAAATAAAAAGCGAGAAGCAGGGAAACAGAATCAAACATTGCAATGCAATGGTCAGAAACTGTTATCCCAGGGGGGTTGGAGGAAGAAGTGGGAGCACATAGGAGGAGCATCAAAACTACACCTCAGAGTAGTACAATGCTATCATCCAACCAGTCACAATCATAGGGGCTAGCCTCTGCTATTATGAACCTCATTAGGAGAATTGTGAGTGGGCTACTCCGCGGGATAGGCGTCACTGGACTCCCAGGGTCCTTGGAGACAAACTATGGGGCTGATTCAATCCCCTTCGCGCCTAGTTTTTCTGCCTTACGCTATTTGCTCATTGAGCCACGTATAAAAAGACGCAAGCTTTCAGTCCTGTAATAGACAGGAAAAAGCGCACTTCGCGTTTTTCCCGTCTTCGCGTGGGATTGAATCGGCCCCTATGTCCATGGAAGCCAGAGAAACAGTGGGGTAGTGGATAGGGGACTCCATGTCGTTGGATATCTTTCCGGATTTTAGCCAGAGGGAAGTCCTTCCAATTTGAGCTATGGCTGCCTTGGGCCTATAAAGATATGGCCCAAGGCATAATGGTTAATTCCTGGGTCCAGTTTATAAAACATGTTTCAGTGAGTGGAGATTAACACCTGCTGGGGGGGATAAACTGAAAGTGGTTTCTTCCCCATTGCAGAGGAAAGAAGCTGTAAACGCTGTGTGTCGCCCTACCCCAAAATACCTCCCAAATCCATATTGCTAAAATGTTTTTATATTTGGAAAGTAAATGCAATAGTGTATTATTGTGTCTTTATATGTAAAATGGGAACCTTACACTTCTCCCCCTTCTCCCCTATCTATTTCTTAGTACTTTTAACTGTCCATCAAAATGTGGGGATTTTTTGTAAGCAGTGCTTGGTTTCAGCCTTATGTACCAAATAGACAATTTATTCTCTGGCTTCTTACTCGATTAGATGACATGGGCATTGCTCATCCTTGGCACTGCAGTTATAAAATCGAAATTGTTTTCAGAAAGGCATAATTTACCATTGATCACCCTCTTGCATTTTGCTCACTGCTGCGTGTTTCTGGGCCAGACATGTGATAAATGACCGAAGGATTCCATCTGTGTATGTTGTAGACAGACTGCCTTAGGAATGTATAACAAAGATATAGATGATATCATAAAAAGCTGCAAAATATAAGTGTGCCTTTAGATAGTTTATGTATGTGTTTACTTTCACCCTCCGGTTACCTAATGGGTTTTTTTTTCCTCAGCACTGTGCGGTTGCCTCTTTGCACCCTAAAAGGAAACAAATAACGGAATTGTTGCTTAGAAAAGGAGCATGTGTCAATGAGAAGAATAAAGAGTAGGTTTACTATCCTTTTATTATGTTTATTATGTATATGCAATAATATTAGTTCATATTTGTTTTGCCTTGGGTTTTTTTTTAATATCCCTAAAATATATTCACTACCTATTGAAATATTATGTATTTATTATATAGCACATAAGATTATGTAGCACTTTACACTTTCAACAATCAATAATGACATGACCTGCCTGCAAGCATACACTCTATAGATTAATTAGATGTTTGTTTTTTTTTAAATTGCACTGTGTAAATGTATCAATTGTAAATACTTCTTTTTCCTTCTCCATTAATGTAGTTTCATGACCCCATTGCATGTAGCTGCTGAAAGGGCACACAATGATGTTGTGGAGGTTCTGCATAAACACGGAGCAAAGGTAAGAGTCTGAGTACAGGTTTAATAAATGTATTTCTGTAGCTGTGAAATGGGGTGTATTTAATGGCTTATGTTGGCTGCTGCTGCAATTCTGTTGCTTAGTCTGTTCTATATTAAATGCTGTTCACATCATGTTACTCTCTTGTGGCCTATTCAGCTACTCTAAGTTGGAAAGTTGTCAAAAGAGAAATTTACTTATGGGTTTAATTTGGTTCGTCTCTTCTCTGTTCCTAAACTTACAGATGGGGAGCACTTACGTTTGCTTTTAAACTCTTTCTGTTCTACATAAAATTATGATTATATAAGAAGTACATTTGTTGTCTGAATCAAGGTGTGCTGTCAAACATCTTTAAAGATCAGAATATTTATTTGGAAATCATACAGTACTTTAAAGGCATTTCACTCTTATGGAAATGACTTGTCTACTCAAATTGTATTCATCCCTGTTCCTGGCATAGGATTAGTAATTTAATTGGAATATTTTGGCCATCTATCTGAAGGGATACACACTGCTTGAAATGTCATCTCTTGTAATTACTAAAAAGAATAAATGCTATTCATTTATGTCTCTGTTTGAAATGCATTTAACAGAATTATTTCAAGTGAAATAAAGTGTTTATAGTGATTTGACCAATGGTCTGCCTGGTAGCTCCACAAAAAAAAATTAACTGACAACTGCAGGAACAATAGATGTAATTCCCATGGCCAGTTGTGTCAAGACTAGGCAGATCCACCAAAAAAAACAAACTTGGTTTCTTCCTCCTGGGCACATCCTGCCACTAGGGCCACTAGTTGTGGGTAGCATGGAAAAAAATGTTGTGCCAAAGAGATTATCCATTTATTGGTCGGTTGTATTTAAGTGTGTGTTCACGTGTGGGTTGTTTTGTAGTTGTTTTTTTCAATAACCGGAAACAGCAGGAATTCTAACACATTTTAACATTCAATCTGTCTCTTACAAACTATGAATTCTTTTCCTCAACTTGGTTGGTGTTCTGAGAAATCTGTAAAATAGTTTCTTCAGTGTTGTCAGAGACTAATTTGTCTTCGAAACTGCTTCAGCTTGGGGGTAGCCTTACCAGTTTTACAAAACCATCCTTGTGCTTATGCCTAAGATGAATGCTTTGGACACACTCGGACAGACAGCACTGCACAGAGCTGCTCTTGGAGGTCACCTGCAAACGTGCCGTCTTCTGTTGAGCTTTGGCTCAGATGCGTCAATCATCTCCCTGCAAGGTTTTACAGCAGCGCAGATGGGAAATGAAGCTGTGCAGCAGATTTTAAGTGGTGAGTGAGGTATTTTGGAGTATTGTGGATTGTTCTTTGTGTTTATGCTTTTATTGCTAATACATTAATTTATTATGAATTGCCCTATTGCTTTGCACTTTTTGCATAATGTGTATATGAGTGTCATATTAAAATCCAGTTTACCTACCAGTATTTGTAGTGGTTAAGGAAACATAAAACCTTAAGAAAACCCAAAGTAAATATGAAGAGCACAAGGTAGATCCATGGTTGATATTGAGCTACAGCACTGTGAGATTATGCTGTTAGTGTGCTTTATGTATATATCTAAGGTGGGATCACATTTTGGTAAGATCTGTAGCATGGTCCATACTGTATTATTTAAATGCTCCCACATAATGAAGGTACATGCCTCTCCGTTTAAATTGGATCACTATATAATAGATATTACCAATTTATTTTGATCGCAAATAAGATGGTGAATGTAACTGCTTAGTAGATCTTTTATGTCTGTGGCAGTAACTTTTTCTTACATGTAGAAAGCACACCTGTTCGAACATCTGATGTGGATTACAGGCTACTTGAAGCTTCGAAAGCTGGAGACTTGGATACTGTGAAGGTAATGAGATTTTAGCAAATATTAATTGTTGGTCTTGTAAGAAATGAGTTGTTTGTTTATAATCACTTGAACATGAGCAATATAAAGCACTTAAGGGATTTCTGTTTGTATGCAGTACATTATTAAAAAAAAAAAAAAAAAACCTGTTCTTTGGTAATCTATTTTATAATTCAAATTTTATTTCTAATTATGTCTTGTGATATAGGGACAAAAGAAAAGAAAATTGTCTTTTGATTGCTATAGACATGCTATAATTGCCAAAATTTACATCTTGTGCTACAAGATTTGGTCGCTAGGTCACCATGGCGACTATAAACTCTAACACGATGATCAGAACTTTTGCTTCTAGCATGGATGGTGTTTGAAATGTACTCTAAATAAAAGTCCTATATGGGTACACCACAGTGGTTCTTTACATGAATGCCATCACCATAATGTGTTGGAAAGTTCATATGTTTTCTCTGTGCAGCTATTGTGTTTTCTTATATAGAAAAAGGGAATAATACTTTACTACAGGACTGTTTCAGTTACATGGTTCAAAACCTGCATAAATAAATATACAGATTTTATTCTGCACATTAATTCTTTCCTCCATTTGGGTTTAGAATATGACCATATTTATAAACCTGTTAGTGCTGAACTGTCCTGAACTAAACTGCATCCTTCTGCCACATAATCTATATAGATGTTTCATATTGTTTGTTTTGTTTTTCTAAGGCTAGTGTGTGTGTATGTATATATATATATATATATATATATATATATATATATATATAT
>JABWIB010000069.1:155469-167235 GCA_016617825.1 Platyplectrum ornatum | reverse complement strand
TAAGAAATGGATTAAACAAAATCTCACCTAATGTTTTGTTTGTGTATTATGCAACTAGAAACTAGACAAATGCTGTAATGAGAGCTGCGTAATTAAGGTTGCTTTCCTTTAGTAATTCAAAGATGTTCCAGATTGTTAAACAGAATAGTGACTATTGCACAAACATTCTGAAAATAACTTGATCCAGAATTAGTGTTGCCATGACAACTGGAGAATTCCGCTCATGGCATTTTATTCGATATCTTTAGCATCACTGAAATATAGCTGTAGTAGAATTATTCTGGTCAACTTAACCAGCATCATCCATACTAAAAGATACAAGCCATTTACCGAAATGAAATGTTTACAGATCACAAAGTGTTTTGCCAATTATTATGTGAACACACAGCAGTATCAACTTTTTTTGTAGTGCCCCTTGAAAAAAAAAAGTATGAAAGTAGTCATCAATATTGCTAGAAGGGGGCTCCTAGTATACCCGCAAATAATAAACTGATTAATAAAATTATTTAACACAAGCAACATCCAGGGTTATTGCCCTAAAATTGAGATTTACAAAAACTTAGGAGTAAATAAACTCTGCATGTAATGTATTACATACACCCGTCTGGTCCACTAATTTCAGGAAAATTCAGTAATTTCACATTAAAAGACCTCAAATTGTTAATACCAGATGTCTCTCACAGGCCTGGACCTTTCAAGCTGCACAGCATGAGCCATAAGCAAGGGAGTGTTTATGACATGGTTCCCTCTACCCTCTACTGACGGTTCATAATATGAATCTTGTGGTGTTCAGACTGTGAGTGACATATCTGCTGTTTTCACTCTGAGGTCTTTTAATGTGATATTGCTCATTCAAGTGGGTCAGACTAGGATATTTCATCTGTCACATGCTCATAATAATGGAGCCTATTTACTCTGTAATTTGGTTATGACTTTACCATACAATCCTATTTCCTAAATTTTAGTTTTTAAGATACTAGTTGGGCTTCTGTCCTAATTTTTGCATTCATTCTTTGTTTGAACTAAACACACATACCAAAATTATTATGTAAACCAATCATCTATAATCTAGTACTTATTAACTATAATAGCTGTGCATTCTTACTGTTCTAGTTTGCATTAAGCAATAGCTTAATTTTGTTGACTGCCAGTTTAGTGCTCTACAGAGTATGCCAAAGCTAATGTGTTATTGTGTGTGTACTCTATATATTTTGATGTTTTGCGTTGTGTTATGGTCACTTCCAGGTCATACTCCTTGAAAGGTTGTCCTGTATAGTGAACATTACATTACATAGAATTCATTTATTTTAGATGTAATTTTCTGATTTGGCAAGGGTATATGAAACTATCTTGCATGATCCATATGTTGGCATTACATTAAGCTAAACAAGCATGTATACTTCTATTAAATAAATGTTGGCAATATTAGATTTAAAATTATACTAATCCATATACTAATCCTTCCCACAACAGAGGTTATGTATTTTATCGTATATAAATTAATAAATACACTTTTGGCTCCATTTTTCTTTAACAGCAGTTATGCAGTCCCCAGAATGTGAATTGCAGGGATCTTGAAGGTCGCCATTCTACGCCATTACACTTTGCAGCTGGTTATAACCGTGTTTCTGTTGTTGAATACCTACTACACCATGGGGCTGATGTGCATGCTAAAGATAAGGGGTAGGCTATTTTTATATATACATTTATTTTATTACATATATTTATATATTATTAATATAATCTGTCCCTTACCTCTTATGCTGTAGAAGTACATGTCAAACTGGCCATTTGTCAGTTGAGAACTTGTTATTAATTTCAAAAAAATAGATTGTATGTGTATGTCTACTTCTATCATTATTAGCCCCCAGTAGTACACACAGCCTATGTGGCTAAAACGGCTATGACTAACAAATAGTGTTTCAAGGTTAGACAGCTCTTAAGTTTACAAGTTTTATGGTTTCATTTGCATAATTGACAATGTTCGTTTTTATCCAGTTATACCCCGTTCCCCTAGTGCAGGTGAATCTGAATGCTCCTGTTTTTTGTTTACTTACACTTCTTGCCAGAACAGACCCTGGCTCAGTGTGAACGGGATATACACTGGAATTTCTATGGTCCAATGTCCAAAGGGTATGAAGAGCTGGGATAATCTATGACACTATGCAATATCTTGGCTTCAGAAAATATGTATTGCGGGGGTGGAATGTGAACATGGTATTGGTTTAGTTTTGTGAGGTTTTGATGTTTTTTTCCAATTTAAGTAGGTAAAGTATTTTAAAATTGACATAATTCTCAAGATGGTCTTGCCCAATTGTAACTGTTATGGTTGTCACAAATATTTTATTTCATTATAGTGGTTTAGTTCCTCTTCACAATGCCTGTTCATATGGACACTATGAAGTAGCAGAGTTGTTGGTGAGGCATGGGGCTTCTGTAAATGTTGCGGATCTATGGAAGTTTACTCCATTACACGAAGCAGCTGCTAAAGGAAAATATGAGATCTGCAAATTATTATTGAAGGTAAGGTAACAACTGTGTGTAAAACTCCTCCTGATTTACTTATTATTATTATAATAGTTTGTCCATAATTATTCATAAATTGAAAGTCCACACTTGCAGAATGTTACAGGTCATGAAAACGGCATATGAAAACGGCATATGAACACTCCTCTTGCCCCTACTGCTGACTGTTTCTCAATGTCCACTCCCACATTGTCCTCTCCGCATATAGCAGCGTGTAAATTAACCATGTGTGTGGGGGGGTGCCACCTGCTCACAGCAGGCATTTGCTCTCCTATCTTCCTGTGTTGTTCTAGACAGGAGCTTGCAGACTTTTTTTAAATGAATTTTATCTTTAATTTAGAACAGCACTGCACATTTTAGCAGAGATCTTTCAAATCAGCTGATCAATTAAGTATCTTCTGATGTGCATACTGCTTAAAAGTGGTTTCTTTACATATAAAATCTGTTTGTCTTTTATTTGCTATTTACCAGGTTTTGTTAGGCAGAAGCCTGGTACACACTGTTGGCAGTTGTGACTATGAATTACATATGGTTTCTGCTCTCCAGGTGTTCCGGGCTGTGCTGTTCCTGGCTTAGGGGTGGCAGGCCGGGCCCTTTTAGTTTCAATCATGCTCCCAATAATGTGATTGCACGTGACCAGTCACTTAATATTGCTTACCCATTGGATGCCACTGCATTGTGGAACCTTTCGGTTCATAGTCATTAAAGCGGATACTAGATTTTTTTCTGCCATGACTTTATATGTAACTGGTACTTTTGTTTGACCCTGTATTTTTAACCCCAGTTTTGGGGCAGATTTCAAAAGGGGTTAATATTATTTGAGGGTTTTTTTTCTGTGAAGGCCTCTACTAATTTGTTCTGCCTTCACCTATCCATCTAATATATGTCTGAACAGGGCCAGGAACAAACTCAAAACCTGTACATGCAGGGACGTCAGTTATATTTTTTACTTGTTACTTATGCCATATTAAACTTTTGTTGATGGCCTGGATGCTCAATATAGGCAGAATCTGTAGTAATGGCCTCCAGAGTTATGAGTTAGTAACGCATTGTACGCATGGTTGTCACATCCTTTTCTCGTACAGGATCTATTTGCATCTTTCATGTTCACAATCATAGTATGCTAGCATGGAGTAAGCATTCCATGTGCATAAGAAGTCGGTTGTACAAATGTCTGGATCTCTTCCAAATTGTCTAAATGGGAACAATCCCCCAGTGTAGGTGCTTCTTTGGAAAACCTCTCCAGGCCCACTAAGTTTCCTATCCAAGTGACAGTAGTGCACAAAAATAGCACAGATTGAATGTTTTGGTGGCAAAAGCTATGAAGAAATATTCCTTCATACTCATAAAAGGCATGTTGTTTGTTATCTCTTTCCAACACATTGTCATTTCTGGGTTCTGTTTGAGACGCAGAGTACAGACAGTGTTTCTTTCTCGGTGTTTCAATCTCAAAAGAGTTTGTCAAATTTATTTGGCCTGAAAATCTTTATCGCTTTCTATATGCATGACTACTGGTGGCCTCATTTCAAATAAGATGTAGAGGGTTGCAACATTCTCCCTCATTGTTCTGGGTATCAAAATAACTTTGCGTCATAGAAGATTTATTGTTTCCTGGCATACTGTAATGTCACTGAGATGGTAGCTTATTGGCAGAATTTAGATTTTCTGTATTGGACTGGGTTCTGATGATTATGCACGCAAGGCGATTCAGCTGAAGAGCTGTCATTCTTTATCTGCATCCCTTACCTGGTCTCAGTCCAGTCTAGCTAAGTGTGCTAAGTGTGCTAAGTGCATTTATCTAACTTTCAGATGTTTGGTTTCCAGGATGCATGCTTTGGCTGAAAAAGTGCTCTATCCCATATGACTCCATCCTGAAATCCCAATTCTCATCTTGTTTCTCATTATGGGTGAAAGACAATATGGGATTTATTACTATTTTACTGGGGGATACTATTCCCACCCCAACGCTTACTAGTGCCTTGGGTTTTTATATGACTGGGACAGAGTTCTGGATAAATATTGCGGGGAATGATAAAACAAAGGTATGATCGTTTGTTGTCAGGCAGCGGTCAAACTTTTGTCATATTCATATCCACTATTCTATATTCATATCCTCTGGTTTATTGGACTGAAGTTTTAATATTGGAAAATTATTTTGTCCCAGCACGGCGCTGATCCAACTAAGAAAAACAGAGATGGGAACACACCCTTAGATTTGGTCAAAGATGGAGACACAGATATTCAAGATTTACTACGCGGCGATGCAGCTTTGCTCGATGCAGCAAAAAAGGGTTGTTTAGCAAGAGTACAGAAGCTTTGCACACAGGAAAACATTAACTGCAGGGACACACAGGGGAGAAACTCCACTCCTCTTCATCTAGCAGGTGACCATTAACAATCTAATTGATGTTTATATGACTTTATATTTACTTTTTCTCTTACAATGCAGCCTGATTAGACAACACCAAAATAGTCTTAAGTAATGCCTATTCTGCTTAATTGTATTAATTCTTATGCAGTATTCTTCTGTGTAGCTATAAGAATTTATTAAAATATAGTGGCAACAAATTAGTTTTATTTAATCTTAGTTTCTATACAGATTTTCGTATTCATTGTTTGTTCAATTTTCTAGCTGGTTACAACAACTTGGAAGTAGCTGAATATCTTCTAGAACATGGTGCAGATGTAAATGCACAGGATAAAGGAGGTCTTATTCCCTTACACAATGCTGCATCATATGGGGTAAGCAAACATATAGCAGTTGTGCATCTTTCAATTAGGTGTTGAAGTATTGGATAGTGTGCATGTATGTAATATACCTTTTCATTACTCTGCTTTAATAGTTTTAGTTATACTACTGGCACACAAAGATATTTTATATGTTATCCAATTTGACTCATCTAAACACCTTTTTTGTCTGGTTAAATTTGTATTTAACTGTATTATTCAAAATTGTGAAAGAATATTCACATGATACATATATGTTGAACTGCAGTCTCATTTTTTCATAATTATAAATACACAAAAAATCCTGAAAATAAAAATTTAGTTTTGAATCTCTACATTTTGCCAGTGTGATAGTTAAACAGTAGTGGGCCGATTCAGTTGTTTATCGCTCCCCTTACCGTAATAGCCACGAAAAAGTGAAAGAGCAGCTTTTTTTTTTGTGGCTTATAGTACAGTTGAATGTTTACAGGTATAAATAAGCTTATTTTATATTACAGCCCTTCCACATGATTCCACTCAACTGAGTGAGTGTGTGGAATAATATTGTGTTAGCATGTGTTTTCCCCACATGCATGAGACATTGGAACAGACTTTAGGCATTAATGACAACTTACTCAGGAGTGGGTAAAACCATGATGAATTGCAGGAGAGGTAAAATTAATGTCAGTGTTTGCATGCAGGGAGAATACTTAATTTTTGCATTTTGGATACAGATACTGACCAGTGTTACTGTTATTAGACTTGGGCTAGAAACATCATCTCTCAATTCTAATACTGTGTGCAGCTAATGAAATTTAACTCCCCTTAAATTCCACATGGTTGTGCCCACTCATGTCAAGTCAAGTCATGCCTAAAGCCTGAATCTGGTCCATTGTCCCAACTGCCTAATTTTACCAATCGGCGGTGAAACCTAAGCATGAGAACAGGATGGTAAGGAAATATAAAAAAAAGTCACAAATCTGTATTCACAAGAGTCGGCAGGCATGCTGATAATGAATTAAGTTCTTTTTTTTTAAATCATTACATATATTGCACTGTGGAAAATGTAATTACAGTTTGTACCCAGTTTTAATCCATCAATTACCTTGTAAAACTCTGCCTATGGGTGGTTAATGGAAATATAACCTAACTGTAATTAAATTGCTTATTTTAAAAGGATCTGCTCTGTAAAATGTTTTTTTTTCCCCTCTATCCCCTTGCAACATTTATAATTATATAGTTTTATTAAATAGTAATACCCAGTATATGGTTTTGTCAAATTTATCCAACATAGTTGCTTTTCTTGCTTTAAGTCTGCTTAAAAAATTGCCCCTGGCAGAGATATATTCAATAGGGCAGCAGAGGTTCTGGCATGGGCCGCAAGCCAAATATTCAGTGGATAATTTTGTCTTGTTCTTGTTTTTTACAGTGTATTTAAATGTAGTAGTGTGACAAAGGGACATCAATAATTTGTTCTGTGTAGCACTGTGTGTGTGTGTGTGTATATATATATATATATATATATATATATATATATATATATATATATATATGTGTGTGTGTGGTGTGTATGTATATATACATATATAATAGTAACTGCTTCTAAATTGCAATTGCACATTTTGTTATATTAACTAAATATTTTTCTTTCTCTCCCATACCCCCTTCTCTAATTTAGCATGTTGACATAGCAGCCTTATTGATAAAGTACAACACTTGTGTGAACGCCACAGACAAATGGGCGTTCACACCCTTGCATGAGGCAGCCCAGAAAGGAAGGACTCAGCTATGCGCTCTACTTTTGGCACACGGTGCAGATCCCACAATGAAGAATCAAGAAAGTCAAACACCATTAGATTTAGCTACTGTAAGTCAAGGGTTTTATCTGTCTGTTCTAGTAGGAAACAAGCCATCTTGAAAATAGACAATGATTTGTAGAGTAAATTAAGTGTTTGTTTAGTCTGTGTAGTAAAATATGTATAAAGTTTGAATAATTTTGTTTTCTTTAAGCTTATACCAGTTTATAATATAAGATGACGTTACCATTATCTTTTTAGAAATGTAATTTAATATGGACTTTTGCAACCTTAAGTTTGTGTGTTTTCTAAATTCAATTATCTCACCAACTAAAAAGTTAATTAATGTCAGTGGTTTGGTTCTCAACACAGTAGAGATAAAATATGTTATGGAAGTTTCACAAAACATGGTTTACATATATCAAGGTTCATAATATTTTTCATTTCTTGTTTATTAACAGGCAGATGACATAAGAGCTTTGCTGATAGATGCAATGCCCCCTGAAGCTTTACCAAGCTGCTTCAAACCTCAGGCAACAGTTGTGAGTGCCTCAATTATTTCACCAGCATCAACCCCCTCATGTCTATCTGCTGCCAGCAGCATAGATAATCTAACGGGTCCTCTGGCTGACCTTGCTGTTGGGGGGTCGTCAAATGCTGGAGATGGTGCTGCTGGGACAGAAAGAAAAGAAGGTGAAGGTAAATAGTTTTTTTTGTTCTTTTAGTAGACTGCTAAACAAACTCGTATCGCCACCAAAATACATTTCCCCCTAAGGTCACATTTATGATCCTACCAGAGGGACAGTCTGGACATACCAGGCATAGAGTTCAGGTCCGACCAAGTGATTGAGCCAATCTCAACAGTTGAAAGGAGGTGAAGGGGGGTT
Organism: Platyplectrum ornatum; assembly: GCA_016617825.1. Lineage (NCBI taxonomy): Eukaryota > Metazoa > Chordata > Amphibia > Anura > Limnodynastidae > Platyplectrum > Platyplectrum ornatum. The sequence goes on along the minus strand of JABWIB010000069.1, from coordinate 159,320 downwards.
GTGATCAAGGAAAAAGTCTATCCTGGAGTACGTCTGGTGGTGAGTTGGAGTATTCACCAGACATCAACTACCTGATGCTCATGAAGAACCCACCTCATGTCGTGTTTCACACTAAGAACGTCTAGGAGCCCCCAAATGCTCCAGTTCAAGTCTCCACCCATGACCAAAGTGCCTTGCAGGAGTCAATCTGGTCCAGCATGGTGGTCAGGGACTGAGGTTGCCGCAGGTTAGGAGAATAGATATTCACAAATATAAACAATTGGCCACAGAGAGTTCCTTTTAGAACGAGACTGGTCCATCCCCAAGTGGTAGAGAGAACAATAAGTAGAAGGGAAGGTGTCTCATAATTGCTACAATCCTTGCCTTGCAAACCATATAGTCATTACAAAACACAAGGGGAAATAAATCCAGATTTTTACTTGCTATGATCCAATCGATCAGAATGATAGCCCCTACCGGGTTGACAACATAATTTTGGGGTCCGGTACACTCAGATTTTTGCAGCAGATATTGAAATTTGTGGTTTAATATAATGAACCATAAGGAATTGTGTAGTCTTTACTTGGTGTCTTAAAATTCTTTTGTGATAGATGATGTATTCTATTTTTGTTTTTTTTTTCTTGCAGTTGCAGGTCTTGACATGAACATCAATCAATTTCTGAAAAGCCTTGGTCTAGAACACCTTCGGGATATCTTTGAAACTGAACAGGTAGGATACAAGTTGAATGTGTTTTCTGTTACTTTCTAAGTGACAAAAACTATATTGTTGACCTGCGTTTCTTTGAAATAGAAAAAAAAAGTGTATTGTAAAAAGAAATCGTTTAGATCATATGTATGTATATAATTGAGATAAATCCTTTGGTAATAGGAATGAGGAATATTAGGAAGAAACTTTCTTTTATGATGTTGTTCTTAAAATAACACAGTTTTGGCGCTATACATACTCACATTCATTGATTGTTTTTCTCTACAGATTTAATTCAAAATGTCATTCGCCAATAACAAAATTTTATATAATTCATTTTATATCTTTATGCAAACATATGCAGATGCGAATGAATGTAGATTCTAAAGACATCAAGGTCAATATTCACTAAACTGGAAATGGAAAAGTGGAGATGTTGTCTATAGCAGCCAATCAGATTTGTGCTGACATTCTCCAGTTTGGAAAATGAAACTGAGAGCTAGAACCCGATTAGTTGAATAGATCCCTGTCTTTGGTGAATATGGATCCAAGTTTACTAGACTCCTTTTACAAAAAAAATTACAAAAAAAAAGTTGTATTTAAAGAGAACAGAGATTAGGTAGGGTAGGACAGGAAAGTAGAGAGAGGGGCAGAGGTTAAGTTCCCAGTAACTAGAGCATTTTGGTGTTATTTAATCATAGGGAGTATTCAATTGCAGTAAGATTTGCATAGATCAGAAGCCTTATACTCCATCCAAGACTGCCAAGAAGAGTCATAATTATATAAAGGGGAGGAGCGTTACCTCAACAGTTTATTTACTGTCAAGTACATAGTTGCTCCTCGACAAACCAATACTCAACCCCCCTTAGTAATAGTAGTGTATTAATCCCTTTTTACGACCTCATTCCATTGTACAGTTTTCAGTAAAATTGGAACTGTAGCATTTAATTTGTAGCATATTATTATGTTTAGCTGACTGACAACAATGGATTGCATAAAGTATTAATCCCTGTTAAAAATGCTTATTTATCCATGGAATAATTGTAATTGAATATTTTGTTGACACAGTTATGTATGGCATATTAGTTTAAAAGAGTTATAAACATCATTTAAATAACATTTTACAGTTTAAAATAATTTTCTGAATATTTACAGAATGTTTATGAAAAAAATTATTACAAAATGTCTATGCTATATAACAGTCATAGTCCAGTTCGTCGTCCAGTGCATAAGGAAAAATAATAGATATATGCCATAAACTATACTATGAATTTTCCAGTTCTGAATGATCAGCAGCAATGTGATAGCTGAATATAATTTACAGTATTCTGTCCCCATTGATTGCAGGAGGTGGATATGTTTTTACAGCCTCCACAGGCGTCCCTTTGGAAATTGGGTGGATAACTCAGTACAGACTTTCTAGATAACAGCTATGATTTCTTTAAGGAAGATTAAGGCAGTTTCTCGCCCACCTAATCACCTGTTGGAGTCTTTGTACAATGGAGCAGGAGCACAGTCTATAGAAATGTGATTAAAGCTTACACACTACTGCTTTAAACAGATGGAGATCAAGGGGGAAATTCACAAAAGTCGAGTTTCGGTAACCCGCGGCTGCGATAAACTCGCAGCCGCGAGGTTACAAGTACGCAGGCGCGAGGTCACCGCGTCTGCATGTTGTTCAATGCAGACGCGGTGACCTCGCGGCTGCGAGTTTATCGCAGCTGCGGGTTACCGAAACTCGACTTTTGTGAATTTCCCCCTTAGTATCTATTTCTGCAGCACACCATCCTACTAGATATGGCTACCGAAAAAAAGGGTTTTACTGCACCAAAAACTTCTTTAATAAGCAGTGTGCCACGTTAATTGAGTTTTATCAAAGGGCAGAGGAGTTGTCCGTTTGTTCAGAGTTTTGTTTTTATTTTAAAATTCTTATTGTGAGTGAAAAAACTATGAAGCAGCTGAAACTAAGAAGCATATTTACAGAACGAGAATTAGTGTTGCTCCTCATTGTTTTTTTGTGTTTGTTTTTTATTTATAGTTTAACAACGTTTGTTAGACCCTTTAATTTTGGTTCCTTTTTATGGAGAGTATCTGTTTTGTTTTATACACAGATAGTTGGTTATGTTCTAAACACATCATCTATGTTTGTTTTAACCTTAGTTGCATATTTTGAAATCTATTTGAATCTACTTTTTCTGCCTTTTATTGATATAAGCCAAAAGAAGATTGATATGGACAGTTTAGACGTAAGCTAGGTCTTTAAAATTGCCATTTCAGGACCTTTACAGAAAGGCTCTTGGCAGTTTGGTAACTGATAATGCCATTCTATGCCCTAGAAAATGTAATAATAAGGCTACATACATACTTAGCTAGCTATAAATATTTACCAACTTTCACACTTGACTAAATTGAAGCATCTGCAAATGCATGAAATTACATTATAGTATATAAATTAATTTTTATATATATGTATGTGTGTGTGTATATATATATATATATATATAAATAAATAAATACTGTGTTTCCCAGATAATAAGACCTACCCCAAAAATAAGCCCTACCAGAATTTTTGTAAAACTGTCCAAAATAAGCCCTACCCCGAAAATAAGCCCTAGTTAATTCCTGATGGGTATAAAAGCAGAACTGTTTATATAAATCTCTGACAATGTTAATTGAAATAAGACCTACCCCGAAAATAAGCCCTATGGTGTTTTTTGGAACGAAAAAAATAAGACAGTGTCTTATTATCAGGGAAACACGGTATATATATGTATGTATGTATGTATATATATATATATATATATATATATATATATATATATATATTATATTTATTTCAGTTATTCATTTTTTGTATATGGGGGAGAAGGTATGACCTATGGCGCCTCTCTTACGTCGCAGTGAGATAGGGAGTTAGGTGTATATAAATGCGGTATGGTGGTATTATTTATAAATGTAGTATGGTATTGGTGGGATATTTATGACGAGCTGAAATAGTTGTGTGCACTGATCAGTATTAGTAATACAAAAAANGTCTTAGTGTACAGTGTAGCAGAGTGTAATAGGTCCAGTTTATACAAGATGTGTTGATTTGATGAGACTCTTGATGCTTGCTCCAGGAAGGTCACTGGTGCAGAGAATCAGGTGGAAAAGGAAGACAACATAG
>JABWIB010000069.1:122952-144439 GCA_016617825.1 Platyplectrum ornatum | reverse complement strand
ACAAACTCTATATTTTGAGTGGAAATGTTGGGGGGGTCGTCTTATACACCCAGTCGTCTTATACGCCGGCATATACGGTAAATGTCAATAATAATGTTTTAGGCAACACATGAACACAGCTCGGGGACAACTGTTGCTTTGTGCCAAACTCCAGCTGTATACTAAGATAATATGCAGGTTTGTGTGTGTGTGTGCGCGCGAATGGTGATGGTTTGGTTTTAGGGGTAACCTCCTGGCTATATGACCAGAGAGAGGTTATATTGGGCAACATTGTTGCAGAGCTCATCAGCTGAGGAGAGAGGAAAAGCTGTATGGGCTGGGAGAGAAACCAGTTGAGAGATCTCTCAATACATTTCATTAAACGTAGCTGCATGGTTATACTAAGTTGGACACTAATATTTTTCTGGACTTTTTGGGTCAAGCCTTTGGAGTAAATTAGTGATATTACAAGTAATACAGTAGGATCCTGCTTCACTTAAACAGCCAGCATTAAATCCAGACCCCATATGGTAAGATCTGTTCTGTATGCACAACAACATTATCTAGAAAGTGATAGTAATACAGAGAGACAATTTGTCACCAATACAGCTTCAGTATATTCTCTGATTGGATTCAAATAATAATTTTATCTTAAGAGCTACAAATGAACAGCCCCAACAAGTACATTGACTTTAAGTTAGTGCGATACCTTTTAATAGTAATTCCTTAAATAAATAAATATGGAAAGTTATGAACTTAAGACCAGCTCCAGACATAAACAATTGCATAACAAACTGTGGTGACTGCATTGTTCAGATTCCCTACATATAGGGGGAGATCCCTCCTGTCCCTATATGCAAATAGCATACATTACAAAAAAAAATATATATATATATGATGCAACCATCAACTCAACTATCATGAACTATTAAGATACAAGGGAGAACTGACCTGCTGATCAGTGGAGATGCCCACATCATCTTCTGTCTATAATCAATTAATGTTTATAAGAAGCATGCACAGAGCTTATATCCAGTGTCATATTTTATGCCATTAGATGGTGCAGGTCTTTGCTGTGACAAGCTGATTTCTTTGGATAAGGCTGTGCCTATTTTGAAAGTAAATCTTTTTGTGCGTTGGACCACAATTGCCTCTGGATTGCATCCTTTTATATTTTTGCTGGTTTTTACTTTCACATTTTGCAATAGAATTGATTAAACCACTGATTCTTATTAACAGTGCGAGCAGAGTGGATTTAAAGGTTTAACCATTTTGACATTCTGGATCTGGTCCATGACTATATACATCCATTTATCATTATTAGATTAGATTATGTGGCCTTACGATTTAATATGCATTTTTATGGGAAATTTACTAACAAAAATGTTATAATTAATAATTTATAAATTATTCACATGGGTATTTCACTTGTAACAAAATAAAAAAAAAAACATTTCAATCAATAAATATTTTATTGTATCAAATGCAAAAAGTACTAATGGATCAAATGGCCTCTGGATGTCACTCTTTCTCAACACAGAAGAAATAGGTTTAATCCTTCACATATGCTTGAGAGGAAATATCAACAGCCCTGCTAACAAGATAGTTATGTGACAGATGCTATTTCTATGAGCTTTTCTTGCCTAAATTAATGGTCCAATGCAAAATGACCATGAATTCTGATTGTAGTATGACAAAAAATTATAGATCACATCCCAAAGTCCAACATAGAAAGCTGTGGTGCACTATATAAAGTACATATTGGGTATATTAGGCTGCAGTACATAGTATACTATCTCCAGGCCCCTAATAGGCCAACAGTATATGCTGTTCCTTTATCCCCTTTATAGTTAATTTGTTCTTTATCTAGTGCGCCATCCTCAGCGCTTAATAGGAGTCTGGAGTAGACAAACTATATAAAGTACATATTGGGGTATATTTACTAAGCAGGGAGATTGCAGTGAAATTCGAATTTGGGGAAGTTGCCCATGGCAACCAATCAGATTTGAGTTCACATTCTCCAGAGTGTAAAATGAAACTGAGAGCTCAAATCTGATTGGTTGCCATGGGCAACTTCCCCAAATTCGAGTTTGGTGAATTTTCCCTTGGAAACATTGTATTTTTCAGTTGCCCCCTATGATTTATTGGAGCATTGAATATCTATCAATTTATGTTGCCTGATTTGACTAGTTACGTTTTACAAAGCATAGGTTCTGTTATGAAATAAAACTACATTATTTGGTACATTATATGGTAAGGCGAGAAGCCTAGTTTTTTAGCACATTTTTTTGTGGTGAAAGTGCCCCCCTTGGCTTATACTCGAGTCCTTGTCCTGGATGATGCAGGGATGGGAGCAAGCTGGGTCTGCGTTACAGTTATCGCTAAGTCCACATAGCCGAATCTGGCTTGCAGCCTTCTTATGTCTCCTGTTGTGTGGCAACCTTTTCCTCTCTGTCCTCAGATACCAGAGCTGAACACATTGCTCAGAGCTAAGATGGAGCTAAGGTAAAGGAGGGGGAGAGCGTGCCACTCACCCACCACACTGACCTCCAGAGCTGACACAGGCATGATAGTGTGTTGTATGGGTTACACCACGGCTAATAGAGACTTAGGGGAAGATCGATAGGAGCTGGGACATAGACCATGATCCATCAGTGACATCTTTTTCAGGGGTGACAGGCATACTGGGGGGCTTCAAAGTTTTTATTTTTTTAGGTGAAATTAGGTGCCTCTGCTTATATTCGGGTCAACTTATACTCAAGTATATACAGTACTTATTTCAGATGTAAAACAGAAGACTAGAAATGTAAAAAAAATGACAAGATGTATGTCATACCTAATACAAAATACAAAAAAGTAAAAGGAGTACAATGGTTGAACTTGGTCATCAACCAATTTTTTGTATTTCTGACTATATGGATAATGTAATATACACATGCAATGCAGAGAGCGATTGCTCCGTGTTTTGTATGATTTTAGTAATCAGTAATAGCTTAAAGGTGCAATCAGATTGAGTTTTATCAGACTTAACAACAGCTATAAGGGAGAAATTAAGGGGGGTTTTCCTAGGGTGAGTAGCTCTCAATTTAAACACGCATGATATCCACATTTTAGTTTNAGAGTTAGGACCAACCACCACAGCAGAAAGTGGCTAGTAGCTTATATATTTGTAAATATGTGTAAATATGTTTCTGCATATTACTGGGGAAATATTTTGTGTGTGTAGACACTGCATCAACATATGTAAAAATTATTTAAGTACAATAAAATGATTTTCCATTATCTTATGTTGAAAAACTGTACCACTTTGTAGATAAGTTGCTCTCTGTAAACAGCCAAATCTTATATTATGTAATATAATCTTGGTTGCAATCCATGCAGGGTATTTGTCATCATCATGATCAGCATTATGAAATAGCCTTGATTTTCATTCATTTGTGTTACATAATTTCACATCTGCTTGCTCTGGTTAAGCAGCATGTGCACATTTGGATTCAAATGGGAGGGGGTAGGACATAAATAGATTATACTGGCATAGTCAGAAAATAAACCTCATCGCTACATTTTCATTTTCTATTATTATTATTAAGCGTTTAAATAATATGAATGCACATTTTATAATGTTATTCAAGAGGTAAGAATACACGGTTAAATGGTACCTTAAAACCTAGCTTTTGCTTAATTTAATTCATAGACAAATTTATCCATTGATGTACCTATAACAGTAGTTTTAGATTTTGAGGATGTGCAGTAGGTGCAGACAGAGGAGCAGATCCAGAGTTGCGTTGGTGCACTAGCGCACGCGCTGCGTGCGTGCGCATTGCGCATAATCCAGAGCTGCGTTTTTTAGGCTAAAAAACGCAACTCTGTATAGCGCGCAAAAAATGCGCATTGCGTGCCCGGGAGCGCTTAGCGTCTTGCATCCGTTTTTTTTTTTTAAGGAATTGTCAAAAACAGGGAAGAATGTTAAATAAATGTAATGTATTTGCTTATTTGTTGAACATAAATATAATAAATAACTTGTTTTATTAAAGCGATTGTAAGCGTTTGTTTTAAACCACAGACATTTTAGGCTTTTTATTAAACGTTTATTTTTCTATACAAGACATAAGTGTAAACCATAAAATGATTAGGTTGTAGGATCTACTGCACAGTTAGAGTACATTTAGTGAATCGGCTGCTGCTAATCTCCCGACCGCAAAGTATGAATGGCTCTTTTTCATCAATGATTCATACATTGTATTACACAGCACTAAACACTGGCTGAGTAATTTATTATGTTGAAAAGTGTTTGTAAATAGTATGGTAGATGAATGTAAGTTACATTGTGTACATTACATGCAATAGAGAGCCGGTCCTGCAAAGTTTCATGTTAATGATGACTGACAGGTCTGTACACACAATGTTTCCGATATTAATAACAAGTGTGTAGAAACCTGTCAGTCATCATTAATATGTTACATTGCAAAACGGACTCTTCTATTACATTTAATGTACAGTATTTAACTTACATTCAACTAAAATTGTATTTGCAAACACTTTTAAACATAATAAATAACAGCCAGTGAAATGTAAACGAATAGATGACAAATTCTATGAGTCACACACTGCAGACACAGAAGAAATGTGTACATTAATTTACATAACAACATCCTTACACAATGTATGTGTATTCAATGATCACACCTATTGAATACACAATACTGTAAGTTATTATGTTAATGAATGTAAACATTTCTCCTGTGTATGCTGCTGCTGACTCATTGAAGGTGTCACAGCAGTGTAAATTTTAATGTTTCACAATGGTTTTGTACTTTTATTTAAACCACTTTCAGCAGTTGCGGCACCCCCAGGCAGACGCAAGGAAAGAGTCGCTGATCGCTAATTAGCGCTAAGCACAGAGCGCGAGACACAACAGCAAGCACGCCCCTAAAACTCATTATAATATGCTGGCACGCCCCTATATCGCACATCAAAAACCTGAAGCGCAGAGCCCTGGAGTCGCTAATGTGTGTCTGGTTAGCGTGCGATTCTGAGTTCTGCGCGCATGAACAGTCCGAAAATCGCAGAAAAATCTGTGCATTGCGCCAGCAATCAGGCGCAATGCGCAACTCTGGATCAGCCCCAGAGACAAGAGCATCTAATGTACATAACCTCCACATAAATAACAGGTCAGGATGTGCAGGGCTTATTAGAAAAAAAAGGGTGGATGGGGCTTAGCAGGAGACATAGAGATGGTATACTGGCCCACTTGACCATATATCTATATCATGCCACCTCCACATGCCCTCCTACCCAGTCATGATTTAAAGGTTTAATCAGGGTGAGACTGATGTGGAATATTTTATGGGCACCCAGTCCTAGTTTCATTTTCGCAGCACCCCACCTATTGTATGCCAAGCATCAGCAGAAAGCCAAGATCAGCCCAGAACCCCAAATCACATGGGTTTGGTAGAATCATAGACCAGGGACCAATAGAGGGAGCACACTTCTAGGCCTACATTTACTAAGCTGTGGGAAAGCAAAAGAGTAACAAGGACCTTAATCACCAGGAAAAACTGAAGTGCTGGTTGATTGCTTGTTCTACCTTGGGCCAGGTCTGGTAGTTATCCACTGCAAAATAGTTTCAATACTTACACTTGCATATTTTTTCCTGATTCCAAATTAATGATTAATGAAGTCTGTCCTTTATCAAAGTAACTAATATATACTACCCACAATCCATATTGTAACCAGATAAGTCATTCTATTCAATACATTTATGTCTGGAATTCACAATTCCAAAAACCTGCTTCATTTCCCCCACCCCACCCAGCTATTCACCTACACTGTGTAGTGGTTGCCACAGCTGCAACTTTAGAGGTAGATTCTGTTCCCAGCAGCCATCTTAATTCTGCTAGGTAATCCCAGACTGCAAGACTAAAGCTCCCCCATGCTCCAGACTTATACTGTTCCAGCATTCCTTACTTCTAAACTTCCTTGTGCCAACTGTTAACACGCTCAGTAGAATTCTGCATTTCTTTGTGGGCAAATCTTTCTTGTGTTTTTCCTTTGAACGTATCTTGTTATCTTGAGAGTGGATTTCTGCACTACATTCATCATGAATTATGGGTATATCCTGTATTCCAGTCACAATACCAAATCATCTTTTGTGACCATCCTGCTCTGCATTCCAATGTATTCTGCACAGTATTCTAATCTGCATTCCAATGTACTCCACACAGAATTCCAGTATATATTAAAATTAAACACTTTGCATAAAAATTATGTGACATGAAGACCATGCAACCGTTTCATGTCATGTACAGTCATTGTACATTCACAATAAAAGTTCACAATCTTACCATTTATAAAAGTATAGATGGGAGTTGTATGGATCATGTTTTCCCATTTATCTATTTATTTTAAAATACAGTGGTCATGAATGAATACCTTCCCATTCCAGGGCCTATATTTACAAAACTGCTAGGATAGAAAAGTGGATATGTTGCACATTGCAGCCAATAAGATTTCAGCTCTCCGTTCCTTATTACATGATAAAGAATATCAGTTAGAATAAGATTGGTTGCTGTGGAGAACATCTCCATTTTTCCATTCCAGTAGATTAGTAAATCTAACCCCAGAGGTATCGCAAGCAAACACATAAGTTGAAGTTCATAGTTATTTCAGAAGTACCAAAACATTTTACTGAAAGTTTTCAATGTTTGTCTAAATTTTGACATTTAACATTTTATGCAGACAGGAAAACATTTCTATAGGAATGTCAAATAATACTGTAAATCACATATGGTTGTTATTGGAGGCAACAAGAGTAGTAAATACACAAGTGGTGTAATAAAATAAAAAAAATAATCACTCATGAATTTATTATGATTTTATTTTTCTTCAAAAATTTTCAAGCAATAAATTAAAAACATTTTTTTAAATATCAGAAAAAAACATATATACAACATACAGCTGCCCTGATACAGAATAAACCACTTTAAATGACAATATATGTACAATAAAATATAGAAACACACTATATTGCAATGATTTTATCATCTTACACTTCCAGTAGTATAGACCAACAATCCCGCCCTTCCAGACACAGCACCAGTAACGCATTAACAACATACTCACTGTGATAGAGTGCATAGCTCTGTCTTTAATTCTTACAGTTGCATTGGAAAACACAATACAGGAAGAAAGGGGAAGCTTATATTTATTTATATATATATATATATATATATATATATATATATATGTATTATATGTATTTTAGCACTTAAGTTTCAACTAAACTAAGACCTCCATGATCTCTATTAATTCACAGTTCATATATTCTACCCTCATTCTCTTTTGGATTGTAATGCTAATGTACAAACATTAAAATAATATTGCAGGCTATATATTCCCGGAGAACATTTTAGGTCTGGAATCTCACAAAAACAACAAGAAAAATCCAAATGAACAATTACATACAAAAAGGGTCTTGTTGTATTAATAGAAACCTGTGTTACATAATGCCTACCTGTAAGGAAAATATTGTGTCACCCTGCTCCAGTGAAAAGCGTGCCTGGTTTATCATATTAAAAATGCCAAAGTGACAGTTATCATTTACGACTACACATACGGGTGGCAGGTCCCAGGGTCCAAATTCATACTGTTGCTTTAATGGTTTCCAAAAGGCTTTAAGTTGGCCCGGTACTAACATGATTAAACAAGCTTTGTAAACAGATGCATAATATGGTGCCATGACAAAAGGAGTAATAATTACTCATCTTCACTTTAATTAGTTTAAAAGTATACTTAGAAACAGACAAAGCACAGCAATAAAGTAAAAAAAAAAAATTACGATAATTATAAACCAAATAAAAATATAATTAAGAAATAATGAAAGTTTACCAACTGAAAATGGGCAGAATATTACTAATTAGGAAGGCATGGTGGGTCTCTATATCAGTCATCAGCAGGAACACAAATGGTATACAGAGATAAGAAAATGCACAATCATATGGTCTTGTGCTAACCACACAGACTATAATCTGCATTTATGTTTCAACTGCCAAATAACTGGATCTGGGAGTGGTTTGTCTACAAAGTTAGATATTTTAAAATACATCTCAGTACTTTGATAAAGGACAGACTTCAGAGACATTTACAGTAAATATAACGGTGATACATTAAGTGCCATGGCCTGAATAACATTTATTTATACAACAAGACAGGAGTAGTAAGTAAGTCAAGTAGTAGTAAGTCAAGAGTTCATAGTACCAATGAAAACAAAAATATTTTTTTTTTTTGCAAGTGAAGATGGGCAAAGTAGTATATATCACAATCAATTTCTTTGCATTTAGTCTTGCACATGTAACCTGCATGGTTGGTGGTGATATCCATGTTAATCGTACAGTAAGGGTTTGGCTAAGCCTTTATGTGTGATTGAGTATTCCACTAGAACAAGACTCTTAAATCCCTTCCAGGTATAGAAGTGCAGAGAAGGGGCGAGTTGAAGTGTACTGTTATCCTATATGCTAAAGTTAGGATAGCAACTGTATGCTGCAAAGCCCAATGAACGGAATATGCTATTAGGTCTGGATCCGGTCCAGTCACACTAAGTTGCTTTTACTAATGGTGTCCAACAAATTGACGATAATGACTAAACCCAATATCACAACCATCTACCTCTTTTTGCTGTAGTGGATTCGGACCCTCCACTACAGAGATTTTTGGCCCCATCATAATTATTGATAACCACTGTAGCAGTTTTTTCCGGTTCAGGGCAAAAACCAAATTAATAAAATTATGAATTAAAAAGCACAAGGTTATCTAAAACAATTATCTAATTAACACAATATCCCAATGCATTTTATCAAAATCCTTCTTGCCGTCAGATTTCTGCTTTTATTAAGCTGTGCAATAATTCATGCTACATCTATAAAATCATGCCAATGCAATTATAGCTCCTTAAACGGTCTCAATAGGAAATGTATAATAGCTTAAAAAGTGCCTCCTAAACATTTAATGCTGAGCGACTTGGCCTAGTAGAATGTCACTCAGATAAGAGTAGTGACAATACCAAAGGTAGGGAACAGATTTACTGATTGTGTTATAAAACCTGACAGCCACCTAACAGGGGACAAACATTTCTGCCTATTATCAAGCCAATCCATTATATGCAATTTACCAAATAATAGCAGCTGGCTAGCGTATTAACTCTTCTTTTACAACAATATACTGCAAGCTTAATTAATGTGAACAATATATTATAAACTCAATATCTTGTTAATTGGTTTACATATTCACTCATAGGTATGAAATAGTATAGTGGTCCTTAAAATTCTATGCCAAAGTGCTTTTCTCCTGACTTGAGTTCAGCAATGATGGTTAGCGTTAAGTCCATTGTTGTGCTCTTTATTATATAGAAATATTATTGTTCCAGAAATGTTGCTTTTTTATATTATTGCATTTTGATACTTTGGAGGACAGAAACATCAAGAACATATAAAATAATGGGGGAAAATTATTCCAAGGAAAAAATAGATAATAAAAAATAGGCACTTTGGGAAATTTTCTGTTTCCCAAAATTGGATTAAAAAAAATACGTTACCTCAAATTCACTTTAAAAATGACAAAAAAAAACCCCCAAATTAAAAATAATAAATACAAGTTTAACATCAAATATAAATGTTAATATATAAATAATTATAAAAAAAAGTATACATATATGGAAAAATAAAATAAAACATTCAAATAAAATCAGACACTAAAGCTCAAATGGCTTTGGAGATGGAAAACTTAAATTATTATTGCTTCTGGGGTTTCCTTCCCCTGTTCATCACTTATCGCATGTGACATTTTATTCAATGAATGTTCAGCTCTTTATATAAAAGCTTTTGTTGGACCTAAAGTGGCCGAAGTCAGTTAAAGTCAGATGGTTTATTAAATTTTGTTCATATTTAGCAACTGGGTGATGTTGTGATGGGACTGTGAAGATAAGGAAGGCTGCTTGGTGCTGCTACTGATACAGGGAAGCTGAATACGAAAGGAGATGTGGGTGAAGAAGAATTTTTACTGCGTTCTAAAAGGGTGGCTGAAGGGCTAGCAGCCTCTGTAGCACAGGTAGTGGTTAAGACCTGAGATTCAAACTGTAGCAGCTGTCCCATAAAGCTAAAATTCGGAGATATTATGCTGCGACGTTGCTTCACAAATTCAAATGCCTCTTCCAATTTCACCCTCTTCTTCATCATCAAGTAAGCCAAGCAGATGGTAGCTGAACGAGAAATACCAGCTTGGCAGTGTACAAGAACACGTCCATGGTTATCCTTGACAGAATCTGAAAAAAAAAAAAAAAACACAAGATAGAACCAAACCTTCCAAATAACTGTTACCTCTTTGGCCCCAGACTAACGTAAAGACCCTTACTGATTATTCTAAATACATTTCAACTTTTATTTTAATTATTTTTTAGGAAAGAACCATTATCTAGTCTACATTACATAACTTTAAATAGAAAATAAGCAGTACGTTAATTTAGCAGTTTTTAAGTCAGAAAAAAGGCCTCCAGCTAATTTAGACAATGGGCAGAAGTCATCAGTATAAAAGTCAGTGCATTTCAGTAAATAATACAGTAATATTTACCAATATATTCTATTGCTTCCATGAACCAGGAGCTGATATCTGCTTTATGGTTATCTTCCACCGGTATACACTTGTACTGAAAATGACCTTCAAAATGGTTTGGACAGTCCGAAGATACATTTAGTAAGGCTGTGATTCCCAAGGCATCCAACATATCCCTTCGTGCAGCATGATAAGCACTGCCAAGGTAAAGGAAGGGTAGGATCTCCACTGGTCCACCCTGTTCCAAAAAGGAAATACATAACAATTGTTTCTTTANAAGGACATATGCTAGTTATATCAAATAATTTTTTATTATATAGGACATTTAAACTAAACAGATCAACAAAATGTTTCTCTTACCAAAAGAAAAAAATACAGTATATTCATTATCATATATCAGACTATTTTTACACAACACTGAAGGTACAATAATTGTAACAATAAACATGAATCTAGACATCCATTTCAAACAAAAAATTATTGATGTTACACATACGTTTTTGTAAGGAGGTGTAGATGGCTTGGTAAACAACATAATCTAGAATGCTATATATTTATAATCTAGAAATATATATATTTGCTAGTGGTCATTAGGGCATCTCTATTATCATGTTTTTTGTTCATGGGAATATAAACATTGGAAGAATTAAAAATTTCAGCTGTAATGCATAGTTATACCTGTGGCCAATTATCTCTCTTATCCTTCAAACTTACAATGTAGAACAGGTTAATAGCTGGACTGGCATGCATAAAAAGCAGCTGGTTTGTCAAGAGTGTCTTACACGATTATGTCTATATGTCTGGCTAAGAACAGGTCTTAATTACATTTCTTGGTTTACTCTGGTAATTTCTGCATTACTTAATTGTATAGCTTCTGGTTCCTAATTTAGTTTTCTAGGAACAGGTCTAAATGTAATTTATTTGCTATAATGTACACTACCATGTTAATGAAACTAAATCCAATTTAACAGCTTCAAAGAGCAGAAGGATTATTACATCCCCTCCCCTTGTTATTATATTTCACAGTATACGCATTGTAAAAAGACTTATAATTTCACCACTAGTGCCTCTCACTAGCAACCAGATGCATACCCAGAAAAGCGGTGCCAGTACCAATCCTACAGGACAGTGGAAGGTGCCAGAAAATTCAGTTACAACTAGTGACCAGCAATGTGATCATTAATCACAATGTGATCAATGTGAAGCTGCTTCAAACTAAAAATCTACTCTTTTGTTATACATATCATACTAATCCTCGTTTTACATGTAACACTTGTAAATGTGTTAACATTTTTATAATGTTTTTTTTTTACCTGATCATGCAGTGGTGTGGTACATGAACTGCAACTCATCTCAGCAGGTTCAGTGCTAGATGCCAGAGAAATACTGTTTATGGTTTTTGTTTTTGTACAGAATTCGGGGTACTCAGAGTGAAATCTCTCATAGCCACCTACAGAAAAATAACAAGAATATTAAAAATTAAAATACTGACATTAAAAATATATTAGTATAAAAAAAATGAAACAACCTGCAATAAGAGATCGTAAAATAGTCTTAACCATTATGTAACCACCATCTAGGCAACTGACAAATCACTGAGTTACACTTGATACATGAGAAAGGAAGCTTTTTATAATAGCTCCCTGGGTATAGTCACCACCTGCATTATGGACACTGACAGTGCTTGAATCTGACGTTATTGAACATTATATTCAGGTGTTTTCTATTCTTATTATTATTAATAATAAAATCATTATTTTCCTTATAATTTAGTGATTGCATAATTTAGTGCTGGTGAAGTTTTGTCCATCAAACTGTGCACTATAATCGTTTATCTTGATGGAGTGCGGACACATCCAGGCAGGGCCATCTTCCCCTCATCTGTTACAACCCAGTTAAGGCTTAATGAGTGTCAAATTGTAAAGCGCTACATAATATCATGGCGCTATATAAAAAATAACTTAATAAATAACGAAAGGTTAGGTTAACTTCTTTTTATGTCACATGTACAGTTTAGTATAGTTTTTTTTTTATAAAAAAAAAAGTAAAAATAAAAACAATAAAATAAAAACTACACTTGTAATATTTCTTTTTATTTGTACTAATATTTTTTTATTATTAAACATGCAACGGCGCTTGGAATATTTGAATCTTACGGGCAAGTTACACTATGTCAGGTCATGGTGTAAGTTGCGCCCTAATTAATAGGGTTAATCCCCTGGAAATGTATATATTTAAAATTGAGAAAGGGCTAGGAACGGTCCTTTTCTCATTTAAATATGCAGGATGCAATGCGCCTGCATCCGTCTGTTAAATGCTCGATAAACCAGGCAGATGTGCCGCTCTGAATCAGGTCCATCAAATACAAAACAAAAAGGTGTGCAGTAGTAAATGTATATAAAAAGCCCTGACTTGATTTCGTTCTCCCATTCCATTCATTGCTTATTACCTCGCGTCTACCAAGCCAAATAATGGCAAAAGTATTTCCAGCTAATCAAGTTCTACTTTCATCACTTGCTCTATACGCCAATGAAGATAAACAGACTCACTGCTGACTGATTTTAACTCTTCAGTGGCAGCCTCCATGGTGATTCCATGCAAAAAAGATTCATAATCTCTACTAATATATATACACACACTATATATTTTGCATTCTGCTACATTATGGTGTCTGCTGTACAATGTTTTAATTTGTGATTGTCACAGTAGTAATAGGGAGAGATAGCAGAATTACATTGTGAGAAAATATTTTAACAAAACTAAAAATATCATCAAAACACTCACTCATTTTCTAGGAAGAAATGTGTACAGATTTGTGAATGAACCATGGGAGGTAAGATTAACACCACAACTGGAGACACAAGCACAGGAAGGAAGCTAAGCAGCTGCCCTTCTTTCATTTCCCAAGGGTGGGACAGAAATTTCTGAATGGACCCAGGATGCAACTGGATAGACTTCCCGCATTCATTAATTATCATGAGCTAGCTTGCAGCAAAAAGCTTCACTGACTGGCTTATCTCAATCACCAAAATGATTCATATTGTAATGCACGTCGGTGTCACTAATATCAATGAAAATATTATTCCATACACGGATTCATTGGCAACAGGCAATAGATGAAGGAGTTAACAGACACACATGAGGGAACAGAAATATGCATGTGTGGAAACGTAGAGGTTATGTCAAAGATGTTGCCATGTAAATGATAAAATCAACATGCTTCATTTACATTACACTGCTCAATAGAAAAACAGACAAGAGTGCTGTGAATTCTGGTAGTAAGGAGAGAACTCTCCTTGTTGCGTTGCAGAGGGATCCCTAGATGCAGTAATATGTAATGTAACAGTAAGCGGGGGTTCTATCGGGCCCAGACGTGCCCACTAGCTTCCCATCCATGTCACCTATTTACATAGACGTAGGATGACCCCATTTCAGAGAGGATTATATGGAAGGGCAAAGTCCCCTTAAAAATGTGCTATATACCATCAATGAAACAATCGACCATAAAGAAAGGAATTTTTTATATAGAAATGACCAAGGTATTATCTTTATTACTACAGCTCATTATCGCAGTTTGGTAATTAGTAGTTTCATTTCTAATAAAGATCTTATTTTTCCTCCAAGCTAAAACAGTACGTATAAACATCCCCGTTACGTATTTCTGAGGAATCTTTACAACCACTTTCAACCTCCATTCTAGATATAGCTAGTATACAAAATAAATTCTGTCATATGAGCTTGTGGGTTAAAAATAGCTTTTCAAATATTTTACTTTATCCGGAAACAGATGACAGCGAACTTTAAAAATTAAATTATGTACCATTTCTGGCTATAAACAAATAGCGTATAAAAGTTCTAAGTGTGTCATGTATTCTGTTATTACAGTTACAGTTTATGGCATTACAGGAAAACATTCGGCAGAACATTTGCTTTAAAAAAAGGACTTAAAATATTTGCAGCTATACGTTGCAGAGATCAAGAAGCAAATGATACTATACCAGACTAGATATTCTGTCCGAGACATGTAACCTGCTTAAAAAGTCATATTTTAAAAAATATTTTTTATTTTTATCTAGACATAGGCAACCTGTGACTTTCCAGTTGTCAAACTACAAGTCCCAGCATGCTTTTCCAGGTATATACTAATATATATGATATATTAATCAGGTCTATACTTACTTAGCTGCGGCAATAGAAAACTGGAGATATTGCTTATAGCAACCAATCAGATTCTAGCTCATTTTGTTTTTACATACTAGAGAAGGAGAGCTAAAAGGTTGCTATGGGCAACATCTCCATTATTCCATTCCCGCAGCTTAGTAAATATAGGCCCTGGAGAGCTGCAGGTTTTCTACTCTTGTCCTATGATTATGTCCTACATCTGAATCAATATTGTATAATCTCATAAATAACTGTAATTTATATTTTAGTTATATTTTTGCTTCCGCTAACCCCCAAGAGAAAGTCAGTCAGCATTAAAAAGACTGCACCATGCAATGGCCACTTACACAATGTAATCATTACAAAAGCAAAATGCATTTTAAGATGCCTGTGGGACAGGACACACCACACAGTCATAGCAGTTCCTGTTACACTGAGAAACCAAACTAAATCAAATTAATCACAGGAAGGCAAGATGCTGCTGTATTTAATGCACACGCCAATGGCTCCACCATTTACAGAGAATCACTATATAGACCACCTACTGCACAGAGGAAGGGTGGAAAACCTGCTCTCATGGGAGTTCCCATTGAAAGGCTCCACAACATGCGAGAGCAGATAAATATGATAAAGCCTGAAAATCACTGAATTGTATTAAAAGCAGAACCTTCAGCAATGCCACCAGACACTCCCTATCTGACACAGACGTCACATAATATTACTGGATTGAATACCTAGCTCATTTAAAAGAATGCATGGAATGTGGAGAAAGAGAGGAAGACATAAGAGGTGGCTATTTTCACAAGGACATCACATCTGTAAGCTTTGGTAGAGTTAAATATTCCAAAGTAAAAATATATATTCAAATACACTAAAGAAAACACATTTTAAATGTGATCACATATTCCTCATTGTATATTCTCAATGAAATTAAATTAGCATCAATTAAATCATTAATTAGTAACAAATTTAAATATTTACAAAACAACCCCATTAACACTGTCCGGGTGACATACATTAATACCAGCATTACTTTTATAGGTTACCAATTAACTTTTCTTAATGCATTCCACACAAGCTCATTCTGCATTAAAAAAAAGAAAAGAAAAAGTTTGGGCCTCGGTGGTGATATTTGTGGCTAGTGCCCATCATGTAACCAGATCCGTTCAGTTCTTCTCAATATGTAGAATAATGTATTATTGTGTGTTACCTCATTGAGAAGCTGGGTGTTATCAAGGCTTTAATAAACTGCC
The DNA here is from genome assembly GCA_016617825.1 of Platyplectrum ornatum. Lineage (NCBI taxonomy): Eukaryota > Metazoa > Chordata > Amphibia > Anura > Limnodynastidae > Platyplectrum > Platyplectrum ornatum. Next base: position 128,444 of record JABWIB010000069.1, on the reverse strand, counting down.
AGGGAAGCAACAATTCTAGTGGTGTGACATTGAATAGTAGTAGGGAGAAAACACTGAGAAATCACAATAATGTATGCTACATATTCCCCCTGACATAATGCACGACTGGAATGACTTGTCTTCTCTATGGAAGTGTGTGCGTGTATGTAGGAGGTGGGTTATGTGCTCAATGGCTGCTGTACACAGAACACAGTCATGAATGAGAAGGGCTGCTTAACACTATGAATGAAATAGAGAATGAATGCTACAGCACGTCCATTGATGCGGTGATCCCCGTTGTTGCTGTTGTATTGTGCTTATAAGATCTACTAGAACCTCTAGTGAGGCTGCATGTTATTAAAACACTATTCATCGACACTACGCAACACAATATATAGGATAAAACACAATTATTTTTCAACTACCAATATAATGAGGGAAAAACTATCATAGAACACCATGCAAAAATGACTTCAGTGACTATTTACACAACAGGGCATTTGTTATTGTACAGTCAATTAGAAAGCAGAAATCAAACTAGTTGAGAACATAATCAATGAAAACTGGTGTCAAATCAGCAAACATAAAAAAACCATACTGTCAATGGAACACTGTATGACAAGCAGATCACAGCACATGTATAAATGTAAACATCACCCAGTCATGTCTTATTGATTGTTAAAATTGTAAAGCGCTATATAAATAAAAAACTATTAATAAATAAATACATTTCTCATTATAATCCTAAATACTTCTCATCGGCCATCATGAGGAATAAGTGTAACACAGAGAACACACCGCATATGTGGTGGAAAGATGTGCCTGACCTTAATATTTGAATAACGCCATTTTATACAGTGGATCCTGTATCTTTCATTGTAAATGTTCAATGAATGGCATTAGAAATGAACACTTGCTTTTTTTATTGTATTCATGAATATTTGATTGCTTTAGCTATACTATACTATATACACCAAACTATTCATCTGAAAGGAAATGCATGCCATCAAACCAAAGGACATGTATTCCACATAATCATTTAACCAATTCAGCCCTGTCCCAGCAAATCTCATAGAAACCTATGATAATAACTAGTGGCGTGTATGTATTATCTGCTGCTGGGTTCATGTCATGTGTCCCAGCACACAATGGGTGTGTGATCGCTCTGCATGAATGAACAATGGTATAAGCAAATCAGCATTTCCTATGCTCTAGGTAACATTGATCATGGCTTCATCCATCTAACCATATGCTTTAGAGAACACTGTAGGTAGCTATGAGCTACTGCTAGGAAGACTGAATCATAAAATGTGGAAGTTCTGATATATTATCTATGTCACCTCAACCAAGATAACAGCAAATAGGAAAATCTGGTAAATGAAGCTGCTGATCTAGCTGTACGTACATGGCCTAGTCCTCAATACCAAGTAACAGTCATTTATTCATCAACATGACTATGAATGATCCATGGGCATTGATATGACGAAGTGTGTATAATAATATAAACTGCGTGCTCGTGTCGTCATGGGGTGATCATGCCACAAACCTATGAATGGTGTATGAAGGCCAGATCATGTACATGACATATACCTATATATGTCCCATAATGGGGGTGATAGGGATAAGGGGATCGCTCCAGTGAGATGGGAGTTGCGGATCCATATGGCACTAGCTGTCACCCATACACTGCATTGGAGTACCTTTCAGCAGACAGATGTCAGTGCTGTCCGTGTCCTTCCGCAGAGCCTGCACCACCAGGGACACGGTGCTGTCCTCCCGCAAGGACTCGGCTCGGGGGCTCCTCTCGTCGTACACGATGATGGCAGAGTAGAGCCCTGAGCGCAGCCGGCTCAGCACCTCCATCTCGTCCTCGCTCCCGGCCGGCAGGATCTGCTCCAGGCTCACCGAGCCCTTGGCCCTGCGCCGGACGATCGTGTTGCAGCGCACGTTCACCGAGCCCAGGATGAAGCCCGCGCTGTGTGCCAGGAACGGTCTGCAGTCCAGCAGCAGGCAGGTGCCCCCGACACCCACACTGCTCAGGCTGCTACCCGGGGGCTTGTGCAGAGCGCCGCTCCGCTTGTGCGTGTCCTCCCTCTTCAGCAAGCGCTTTAACACGCTGCAATCCATCTCCCTGAGCTCCTCCATGATCAGCATACTACCGTGCAGCGGCACAATGAGGAGCAGGACGTATCTTGCGCTCACTGACGTGCTGCTGTGTGAGGGGATGAGGGAGCCGGACCTGCTGCACGCTGCCGCTCTCCCCGCCCCACACTTGTGACGGCTTTGTGGCTTCTGAGGGAGGGATGGAGGGAGAGAAAGAGACAGAATGGAGTGGGGGCAGGGTGGGAGGTCAACCTTTGCACATCCTGGCTTCTCACACCCATCCCCCAGTGTGTTTATATGCTGCTGTGTGCCTTGCTACTGACACAACCGAAGGGCGCGTGTTCTTCCTTGTACCTGTACCTGACAGGATTTATGGGTTCTCTACATGGCTATGGCTGGAATGAATGCCGCTGCAGGTCTTTATATGTTATTCCCGCAGCTCTATTGGAATATGTGCGTATGTTATGTCTGCAGCGCAGTTTCTTTGTCACGGCGCCGCCATGTCACTATGTATTGAATGGTGAGGTGAGTGTGTGTGTGTGGTGTTGTGGTGTATGTGTGACGTCAGGCCGAGCGCCCATTCATAAGAGCGCGAGCGGCGGCTGCTTGCAGAGAGAGGGGAGGGGGGTGGAGGCTTTTGTGAATGGAGGAGAGAGCTCTGCAGTAGCTTCCTGCTGTCACACGTACACTATGTCATTCATTCAGTGTGAAACAAAGACTCCAGGGACACTGAAGAAAGACACGAGCCTTACAGCGGGTGTCATGTATCCAGTCCCCACAGCATCACATTCATCCACTGCAGCCGAGTAACAGCGCACTGTTTACATAGACATTCTCTTCATAATAAATAAATACATAGAAAAGCTCGTCTATGTCATTATTTATATTTACACACAAACATTTCCTATGATGAGAGATATGTCACAGGATTGTTATCTACATACTCATCTTCACCCCGTTACACAAAATTCTCGTAAATGCTTTTATTCATTGTGTATTTTTATTTTGTATTTTGTTTATTCTGGGTACTTCCTCATCTTTCCTAATTGTTCCAATGGTAAATCGCTATGTAATCTGATGGCGCTATATAAAACCCTGTTAATAAATAAAATTAATCTTTACATCCCCCATAAGGGGGGTGGGGGGGTCAGCTTTCCTGCTCCCGAGGACAGATCACCTCGTGGCTGCCCTGCCTGGATAGCTTTGGGTCCCATTTTTGTATTGGACACCAAGGGCCGGAGTGGCACCTCCTCGAAGCCAGCGCAAAATCCCCCTTTGACTTTAATGGGGGCCGCTCCAGGAAGGGGGGGGTGGTGGCGGGTTTGCACAGGGTCCCCTGAAGAGGCACATTCCACTCTCTTCATTTTTGGACGCCGGGAGCCGGAGTGGCACCAGTTAAAAGACTGCGAACGTCCCTTCGGTCGGTAAAACAGGGCTGTGAAAATGAGGAAGTACCTTATTTTGTGTATTTTGTTTTCTGAAAGAAATCCGCAGGTCTGGCAAAGAAATATGTCTACTATAGAGTGGAATATTCAGCACTAATACATTTATAATACATGCTACTGAACAGTTATATGTAGACTTGCCAGTCATTATCTAAATAATGCACACAATCGAATTTTAAAAATACAAGAACATATACATGTACAGAAACATCTTACTCAAAAGAAACTGAAATATGACCTGACATCTGAAAAGCACCTGTAAAACTATTTCCCCCAAACAGCAAATGGTAACATTTCTAGGATCACCTGTTCTGCCAATCTCTCTCTCTCTAGCACAGGCTTGTCCAACCTGCGGCCCTCCAGGTGTTTCAAAACTACAAAAGTCCCATCATGCTTTAACTGCTTAGACAGTTTATTCCTGACAAAGCATGCTGGGAATTGTAGTTTTGCAACATCTGGAGGGCCGCAGGTTGGACAAGCCTGCTCTAGCATATTGACGGGGGAATTAACTAATAGTTGCAGGGGTAGTACCAGGGCCACCAAGAGGGGGGAGAAGGGAGGGGATGGTTTAATATTTACCTGGGTCCGGGGCTCCCAGGGGGCCTGTAATTGTGATTTCTTTTGCTGCTTTCCTTTTATTTAGTTTTTTATTTTTGTTTTTACTGAGAGTGATCTGCAGTGAGAGCTCCTGTTATTGGTGAGAATTTATCAAGGAAGACCTTGATGAGTTACAATATATGCAGCTAGAACAAACTCCTCTCTCTCTCTCTCACTCACTCACACACACACACACACATATGTATTCTCTCACTCTTCTTTTCTGTCCCAAATGATGGCGAAAGTTAAGACATTGCTACATAGAACAACAAAGAAAGAAGAGGTCCTACACTTTATAGAAGAAATACACAATAATGAAAGCAAACACCAAACAAGGTACTTAGGAACTGGTGGCTGCATGAGTAAAATACGTACTAGATGCACAAAATTGAACACATGCTTCTTAATTTTTAATGACAATTTCCCTCTAATGCAGGATGCTTATTAAAAATGCATATGGCATTATTCAACAATTACAGCTAGTATCTTTCTGTGTACCACGTTTATGTACATTCATGATGGTCAAAATTTATGCGGTTCCAGTTTTTCATTATAAACTTAGGGCTCCATCTACTAAGCCCTAAAATCAACAATTTCATATGATAATGTACGTTTTCAGACTTTATCATATGAAATCGATGTGTCTGATATTTATAAACACACTGCTCTGAGGGAAATTTATCAGCATCTGTAGCTAGCGATAGCTGCTGTATCCCTGCAGTCCCCCATAAAGCAGTGTTATTATTAGTAAATGGAGCCCTTAATCCAGACTTCCGATTAAAACACTTCAGACAATGGGCCTGGAGTTTAGATTACAGTGTACATCAGTCTGATCTACACTTCCAATGTTAAGGTCGCATCAGTCAGAAATGTAGGTATGGTATGATACTGGTGGTATTGGTATTCACATGAGGGGAGTGGTTACAGAGCCCTTTTATGGATGAATGGATACAGCAGGATACAATTGTGGCAAAATCAGCATGAAATAACATTATATATACACAATGCATTAAAAATGTATTATACAGTAATAACTGTGAGCCAGATTCAACTCACCATTCGAATGAGGTCTGTGCGGGTATGGGGAGTAAACTTTCCTGTCACTACCCTGTCTCATGCCTTAAGTGCCACACTGTGTAATTTAAAATCCCCCAGTGAAATAAGGTGGGCAGAGAATAAGGTCCGATCCAATGTCCGATAGAACTGTATGCTACCATCTTTCTCTCACTGCTACTATGCCAGTGAACAGTAAATTAAGCTAGGTACACACGGTAAGATAAATTAGTAAATTAGTATGCAATCGAAAGATTTTTCAAGAGTGGGTAAAACCATGTAGAATTGCAGGGGAGGTAAAATGAATGTCAGTGT